>SNQJ01S0226767.1:0-14583 GCA_010110895.2 Picea sitchensis | reverse complement strand
TTTCAAAAGAGTTGTAATTGTTTTACTCCAAAAAAAAGTGGGAGTGCTACCAAGAGCACCACTTTTCAATTTAAGGGTTGATTTTAAGATTTTAAGTGCAATAGTACCAATTGTTGAGTCCATGGTTTCAAAGAAGTTGCAATATTTGTGCCATGACTTTGATGTGTAGGTTATAGGTGAAGCAAATTGTACCCATTTTAAGGATGAATGTGTCTTATTCATTCATATTGTAATCACAAGTGATTCGATATTCAATTGGGTTTCAATTTTATCACATTCAATGAAAGGAACCATTGAGAAGACTAAGAAGCCAAATACTAAGATACTTCCTAGTTTTTGCAAGCAATGCCCTAGATTGACTGAGGAAGTTGTTATCTCTTGGAGAAGCATTGGAAGTTGGTATATGAAAGAGGATCACACTTATCTCAAAATATATGGATTATTTTCCCTCCTCGTCTTTTTCCTAAGCATGTCCAAAATAAGATGACACTATGAGAGATATCATATCAAACTATCCTCCACAGTTTCAATGTCTCTTTAGAAAAAAATTCTAGGAGAAAAGGATTCATTCCTTATAATATGTACATTGGACATTATGGGTTGACTAACTCCAAAAAATCAAGATAAGAATCAAATGTTATGTTGGAGTACAAACTCCCACAAGGTCAATTCAGGAGGTATGATCCCGATGAATTAGTTTTAAAACATAGCCTATATGTTCTTGTGACCTAGACATTCCCATGAACAATGGGATCATGAGTTGTATTTTGAAAATGCCATTTATTTGGAATAATTTCAACATATATTTAAACCCAAAGATCAAACTTCAACACAAGCTACAACTTTTGAAGAGCAAGCAAGGCAAGAAGTTGAAATTGCAAAGAAGAAGTTTCTTGAAATTCAGCAGTTGAAGAAGAAATAATAGGAGCATAAAATCAAGGCAACTAAAGTAGAGAGAGTGAGGTTAGAAAAATAAGAGAATGAAAAAAAAGTAGCAACAAAATTGGAAAAGAAACTAAAGGAAGAAAAAGACAAAGAAGAAGCTATAAAGGATAAAAATCAAGAAGATAAACAAGAAACCAATCTAAAAAATGATAAACAAGACATTACATAAGCTATAGAGTAGTCCCTGCAGCAATAACCCCAAACTGAGTAACCCCCTATTGACAATTTAATTTATTTAACTATGAAGGATTTGATAATCTTAAAATAGGGTATAACTTTAGTTAGAGATGGGAAAGAAAAAGGTATTTTGATGGAATAGATAGCTACTCCTAGCAACTTGGAAAATATTTTAGCATGGGGTGTTCAGAATATTCATTATCCTATACATGACATAGAAAAACTAGAATTTATTGCTTATAATAAGAGAAAAAAAAGACAATTGTAAAGAAAACTCAGAGAAAAAGGAGAATTGATCTTGATAACACCGCGATTTGCACAAATGAGGAGTGAGTAATAGATACAAAAAGGGGAAAACTAATATAACTATTATAAGGTAGACTTGATATCATACATGCTACTTTGGATAAAGCTCAATCAAAAGTTGTATATGTGTAGAATCTATAAAACGAAATTGCTTTGTTAGAAAATCATGTGAAATATTACAAATATGCATAGGGTTTAATAACAGTTTTCATAAAGCATGTTTTGGAGGAGAATGAATCTAATGTGAAAACCAGATAAGATTTTTATGATAAGGCCTTTTAGCTACAAGAATTAAGTTTACAACTTTCCATTCTATATAAGTAAAATCTTATGTGGAAAGAAACCCAAGAGAAAACTCAAGATCAATTAGAATTCATCAAATAGATCCATAAGCATATGAAAGGTGAATCTCACAATATCATAATTCTGAGTAAATAAGAGATATATGGGATTGAACAAGATCTAATCTACTGGTCGAGAGTATCTCATGAAGTTGAGAGGTAGATAGAGGATGAGTTGTTTTGTATCAAAATTTAGGATTTTATTGAAAACACCACCATTCAATGCAAACTCCCTTCTCTTGGCCTACTTGAAAATTTTCATCCAGTTGATCAAGTGTTGCAAATATTTGAAAAGTTACTCAAGCAACACAAGTTAGATGTTCAAGGGATATTGAATATGGAAAAATTCCATCTTAAATTTTTTTTAAGTTGAAGCTAAAAAGTTAGCACAACTTAAATATTCCTTTCCCAAAGTTGAAAAATATATTAAAAGTTTTTCCAGGATATTACCAGCTTTGAGGGCCCCAAGAAGGCGACATATTTTTCCCCATATTGATTTATGTTAAAATTTATTTGAACAATGGGAAAACATGATAAAGAAGTAGTTAGAAACCAAACCCCTAGTTCATCTAAGGGATGAGACATAAGTTGGTTATTGTAACCAATTTTCAAATTGTATTTATAGAGGAAATTAAGAAGGAGAAAATGGCTCTTTTGTGTTGGAAATGTAATCCATTAGGGTTACTAACTTGATGGAATGTGAATATTCAAGTTATAGGAATGGTACTCAGGAGTCCAAGGGACCTCTTGGAATACAAATCCAAAGGTCAGAACTCATGTACTCACACATGTATCATATCAATGAAAAAATGCAATTCACGCTTATCTAAATTGGTGTGCACCCAAAAGTGGGATCAGAGCATCTTAGTTCTTAGGCTTGAATTAATCTATGGTAGTTTTCCATAGATGAGTTACCTCATGCATAAATGTATCTTCCTATCATGGGTTCACAATTTGGTGTCATATCTGTTGAACTTTCTATCTTCTTGATTCCATGTGCATGAGTCTGTCATCCTTCGTCTGTCTATCTCTGCATTGTCTACCATCACTCAAAAAAACATCTTATGTTATGGTTTTTCCATTACTTTTCCACACAAACCTAGGGTTTCTATTTATCGATTAGATTGACATGCAATTAACTAGCCATCAATCCACCTTTGTTATCACACCCTCTTTCTTTGCTTGGTGTAGATGAGGTTTGAATCCTTTCCGCCTCTGATTGCCTCTGAACCCTTCTCTCTTGATTCAAATATCCACCTACTTATTTTTTGATCTAGATTTCAGGAATTTGATTATATTTTACTCACTCGGTTGTCACCTTGAATTCCCATTGTCTCTTCTCCTCGCTTTTGATGCCAACATCGTTGGTCTCGCCCACTTCCAGCACTGATATTATGATCATTGAATGAAGAGACGTGTATATCGAACATTCTCATGAGCATTGAAGATCGAATCAAAATACAAGACCATATTTCCCAGTGTGTGTTATTTAGTCATTCATTTTCCCTAGATGTGATGGTTCCTTTGACCATGATGTAACATCACCCAATTATCTTGGGTTATTATGATTGGGACCTTGAAATTGATGTCAGAAACCCTCGCATGCCTACAATTGAAATCTCTATGTGTGAAGAAGGGACTAGATCTAGCTAGAAGTTCTCTACATTCAATGCAGACAGGACTGATTTGCAGAAAGATAAGGAGAGAGAGAGAAACCATGATCTGAGGTCAAATCGCGAGCCTCATGTTGTTGTGCAAACAAGTGATGCAAATATTCAATCAATGGAGAAGATAAAGAGTAGAAATACTTCCAGGATTCCACAATCTAGGTGAAAGGATTGCAAAATTTGGTCAATGCATTCAACCCCTTGAAAATTTTATTGGATAAATAGATCACATGGTTCCTGACTATATCATTGTGGATCCATTGATAATGAATAGTAATTTTATTGTTCTTATTTCCTCTGACTGGCGAGAGTTTCTTTATGATAACAATAATTAATTGAAGTCAATTTTTCATGATCAAAAGTGTAAGATCAGAAGCATATGCTATAGTGGCTAGCATTGACAAATTATTTACTCTTTGGAATTGGTTGATCTAGGTATGAGACTTCTTATATTTTTATTTGGCCAATAATCATTAATTGATTGGTGGATTGGTTTTACATTATGGATTGTTGGAATATTTATTCATATATGTAGGCATTAGCTTTCCATCTCATTCTCAATGACATTATTGTCTCGAACAACTGCCTCTCTACACAGTTGCTCTCATTTTGGCTTACGGGGATCCAATTGTAGTGTCACTACTCACATTGTTTGTTTCTTCTCTGAACTACTTTTGAATTGATTGCTTCATAAGCATCATATATTTGGCCACAATTTACCTCATGAATGACCCTTATAGCACCCCCCATGACGTTCTTCTTCCCTCAAAATATATTCTTTAAGTCGAACCTCCATCCTCTCCACCCTGTCACACTATATACATGTGTATTCTTGTATGTCCTTTCAACCTCATGTAGTACAAAAGGATTTCCATTAATATAAATTGCAAGTTCTTCTCTCATATTATGCCATAAAATAGGTCGACTCCTCTTTGTGCCTCTAATTATCTGAATAATAGATTGCATACCATCAACAATCGAGTTAGATACACCATAAATAGCAAATCCGGATACTTCTATGAAGTTGTGATCACCCTCAACTCTTTATGTTTTGGTAACGAGGACAATGATCGCTTTTAAGAACAGTCTTCCTTCCAAGAAGGGGGTCCAAAGCATGTCATCATAGCTTGTCATCATTTCCACTTGTCTTCAAACAACACATTAAACCTCGAAGATTAATTCAACTCTGGAATCAAGGTGTACTTGGAAATTGTCATTTTGTAAGTTTACTTTTACTTTTTGAAATTAAAGTTTAACATTGCTTTGTAAACAAGTGCATTTTCGATAGAAGTCAACACCCTACATTTGTTGAGCTTCATTTTCTGACTTTGCATCTTATTATTAAAGGATGGAGTTGCAAGAAACCATGTGAGGTTTGAGATATGGCTCAAATTGATGAACTATTAGAGTTATCAAACACTCTAATACTCTCTTCTGTGGAAAATACAATCACAATCAACAAAGCAACTCTACATTTTGTTGTAACTTGCTTGTAAGTTTCATAAGACAAAGTAGTGTTGCTTCAAACTCAGGCCCATCTTCTTCATGATGCACTTGAATGCAAGAATCTTTGACATTCTGAACTATTCATCATTCAGAACAAACCTTTTTTTGGAGAATATGATGATGATGATGATGATGATGATCCATATCAACAGCCAGTGCAGAAGCAACTCAGTGAGACATCTTCATATTCAAGTAGAGATGAAGTTTAGCTTTCTCTTTCCAAGCCGATCATCAGATCTTGGGAATCAGAGACAAAAAGCACCAAATAGGTATTGAATATGAAAAGGAAGTCACATTTCATATTCCTGATTATACCAAATTGATCTAGTTCTAGAGTGTTGGATTACTACAAGAAGGTTCATATTCACCTACTCCAGTTCAAGAGCAAATTTCAAAATGCTAACATTGTCAGTGAGTTGGCCACATTGAAGATCAGTGTTTTGGTCTTCATATTTGTGAGCATTGTGGAAAGTAAAATCATCCTTCTGACATATGTTACAAATGCAAGAAATCTGCAAGAGTAAATAACCACTATGGGTGGATCACTTCTTGGTGATGGTCATCAACATTCAAGAAGATATATCAGTCATACTAATGAATTCATTCATGAGTAATGATGCATCTTGCAGTGGATATATTTGCATCTTCTCACTTTGTACCTGACAAGGGGGGAGAACATCAATGATTGACAATCAAGCTTCAAGTTTCAAAGTCCTATTAATCGAGAAGTAACACATGAGCGTGACAAGTGAGCATGATTTGTTTTGTGGTCATCCAAAACCATGACATTGGTTTTTGGATTTCCTTAAACTACCACTTAGTAGAAGAATTCCAACTTCTACTAAACAACGGTTTGTAGTTTTCCTTAAACCTCCACTTGGTAGAAGACTTTCAACTTATGCTACAAAATAGTTTATGCTCGTCTTTAAACCAGCATTCGAGAGAACTTCCAATTAGAAAAAGAAATCAACTTCAGCTTCTAGCTAACTTAGGAAATCTTCCAGGAACCATTGAGCCTTAGATCCAAGTTCCAGAGTTTGTTGTCATCAGTAAACCACCAGATTGGTTTGTGGTCTTCCTTAAACCACCATCACCATTTAGTAGAAGGCATCATCTTCTACTATCCATTTGGTTTGTGGTCATCCCAAAACAACCATATTTAGAGAGCACATTCAACAATTGACATATGTCCACTTCCAAATTTCATCTCTCTTCTTGGACTCACATACATCCCTTCAGATTAAGAGGGGGAATGTAGGAAATGTAATTCGTTATGGTTACTAACTTGACGAAATGTGAATAGCCAATTTATAGGAATGATCATTGGGAGTCCAAGGGACCTCTTGGAATACTAATCCGAAGGTCAAAACTCATGTACTTATACGTGTATCACGCCAATGTACGTATCGTATCGTATAAGTACATGAGTTGTGAAAAAATGCACGCCAATGTTTATGCAAAATTTTACTTTTGTCATAAAACATATTGTTGGGAATGCTAACAAAGTTATTGATGCATTGAGCAGGAGATGTTTGATTCTGCAGGAATTTCATGTGAAGACCTTGGGGTTTGAACACCTTAAGGATATGTATTGTGATGATGCAGATTTCAAGGAAACATATGAATCATGTGCAAATCATGTGCTGAGAGACAGGAGCCAGTGGGAAAAGTACATGATTCAAGAGGGATTGTTGTTCAAGGGAAATCAGTTATGCATACCGAAATGCTCAATGAGGGAAAACCTTTTGAAGGAGAAGCATAGTGGAGGATTGGTTGGACATTTTGGCCATGATAAAACATTTACACGGTTGAGTAGTTTATACTATTGGCCAGGTATGAGGACATAAGTGATAAAATTTGTGAACAGATGTAGAATCTGCTAACATGCAAAAGGAAAAAGACAGAACATTGGATTGTATCAACCATTGTCGATACCAGAGAGGCCTTGGGATGCAATAAGCATGGATTTTGTGTTGGAACTGCCAAGAACGCAAAGAGGATGTGATTCCATATTTTTGGTGGTGGATATATTTTCAAAGATGGCACACTTTATCCCATGCCAGAAGACCAGTGATGCAACCCATGTTGCAAATCTATTTTTCAAGGAAGTTGTAAGACTTCACGGCCTACCCAGAAGCATTGTCTCGGACAAAGACACAAAATTTATTGGTCACTTTTGTGGAAGACTGTGGAAGAAGTTGGGGACGGATTTGTCCTTCAGCTCAGCTTATCACCCCCAAACAGATGGACAGACTGAGGTGGTAAACAGAAGTTTGGGAAACTTTTTGAGGAGTTTGGTCACTGAACATCATAATCAGTGGGATCAGATTCTGCCACAAGCAGAATTTGCATACAACGACTCACCAAAAAGGAGCGTTGGAAAGAACCCATTCTAGATATTGTATGGAATGCAACCTAGAGGAGTACCTGAGATGAGAGACTTGGGATAGAGTGGGATCAGAAGTGTTGGAGAAGAATATTTTGCTACAGAAATGCAGAAGCTCCATAGACATATCAGAGGACAATTGCAAAACTCTAGCCAAGAATACAAGCACGGAGTTCATCACCATCACAGGGAGCTTCAATTTGAAGTAGGAGATCAGGTTTTGGCACATCTCAGAAAGGAACGGTTCCCTAGGGGAACATATAACAAATTAAAAATGAAGAAGATAGAACCATGTAAGATATTAAGGAAATTTGATGCAAATGCCTATGAGATTGAGTTTCCAAATGATGTGGGCATCTCACCAATATTCAGTGTTTCAGACCTGTATCCTTACAAGAAATATGACGCAGAGGAAGCAAAAAATTAAGAGAACATTCAGTGGGAGAAACAAATGCCTATAGCAGAAAAATCACAGATGGAGAAGATCGTTGATCAAAGAATTGGAAAAAAGACCAGGAGAAAGCTCTATCTTGAATATTTGGTCAAGTGGAAGGGACACCCAATAGAAGATGCTAGTTGGGAAAATGAAGTTGATATCCAGAAGCATGGAAATTCGGTGCAGGAGCTCATGGACAGGAGTCCATGAATTTTTTTCCAGGGGGAGTATGATTCAAGAGCATCGTCAACGTCATCAACGAGCACACATGGCAGGAAATCTCACCACTCGGGAATCATTTTGGAATCTCAAACATTGGGAGTTACTGCGAATCCTTTGGGGAGTTGATGAAGAACAGAAGAAGATCAAACGCTTAGAGGTGGAATAATCATGAGCGATCAGGGAGTTTCACTCCGAGTCTTGAATGTAACTAAACTTAGGTAGCAGTTAGGTTTTTGTTTTGGAGGTAGGTGAGTAGTCAGGGGGAACCCTAAGGACCCTTTGAGTTAAATAGAGGTTTTGTATGCCCAAATGAGGCTGCTACGAGTTAGTAGGAATTTTCTGAGTTTGAATTTATTGTTTTGATATTAGTTGTAGCCATTTTACTTTTGAATGAATATGACAGAGGAAAATTGACCCAAATGCAAAGTATTGTTACTGCTTGCAATTCTCTGTTATTGGATTTTCATAAATGAAAGAATTTTGTTATGAATGGATGAAACTGTGCATGTCAATATAAGTTTCAATTGTTTCTCTTATGTTGAGTGAGTGCAAGGTGTGCACACTGAACTCAAGGAGTGTGTTGATGTGATCTGTTTTGATTCCAAAGCTCATAAGAGATAGCGCAAAACTTTCCCTTTGCAAGGAGTGCAAAGCGACTGTTGCAAGGCGTGCACAGTCACCCGCAAGAACTAAGTCTTGCGTAAGAATCTGCTGCAAGGAGTGCACAGATCTGGAAGCTCAGGAGGAGGAGCTACAACAACTGCTAGATTGGCTGCAGGGAGAAATCTGGGTCATCAGATCAGAGTCTAGATAGGAGGAATGCGCACAAGGGGAGAACAGATCTCGTTCATCGGATCTAGACGCGAAGGACCAACAACCGTTGGATCCAAGTAAGGAGCACGTATCTTAACCCTTTGAAAGTGCACAGGAGAGGCAGAATCATGAAATCGCGAAATTCTGAAGTCTATCGGAACCGTCCATCAAGAAGGGACACGTGGCGAGAGATCAACGTTTCGCTGAATTTGCAATTGGGGGAACCAGAGGCAGGAGTTGTGAAAACTCGTGAAATCTAAAATTGCGCGGCCATCTGGACCATCGGACCACAGAGAGTTAAGGACCGTTGATATGACGTGAGGAGATTTCGGGAAATCGGGGATCGAGAGAAGGGAGGTGAGCGATCCTCCAACTTCGCGCAACGCGAAGTCCCAAAACATGAAGGAGACAACAGGACCATCGGATCATATGGATTTTGGACCGTTGATATCATGTGCGTGGAGCCCAGATTTTGGGTTTCGGAAATCATGAGGACGAGCAAACAAACCTTCCAGGGGCGCGAAACTCAAAACTGCAAAGTGCTCGAGAGGTTGGGCCCAGGTCACAGTGAGGGGTCACATCGTCGAAGGATAAGGGAGGAGCTAGCATGCGCTAGGCCCCACGTCGAGATTTCAGAAGTCATAGAATCAGAGTTGTCTCATACGCAAATACCCAACATGAGAAATCGCGACGCGCCTTTGGTTAGGCAGGTGGTCACAGTCGTGGTCACGTAACGGAAGGAGCTTAGCCAGGGAAGAGCTAGTGCTCGTTTGGTGTTGAAATTTCAATAGCGCTAAGGAGAGGGCTCATGGGTCTCATACAACCAACGCATTTGGAGAAAGGACCTGTGTAGGTTGATTTGGGATCTAGCTGAGACCCGAAGAGTCGATTTGACTCAGTATCTTGATCGATCCTTGACCAGGAGGTCAGCAGCCCCGACGGGAGAAAGGGGGAATATGCATCGTTTACTCTTTCAATCTATACATTGTCTATGGATGGTAAGTAGTACTAAAATCGAGATGGGTTCCTAGGTCTTCAAAACGACTCTTCTAAGAGTTAGATGTAAACTTGGTATATATAAGATACAAATGATTTGAGTAACCCATGCAATCTGAATATTTCCCTCATCAATATCCTTGCAATATCATCAATCTTGTTAGTGGACTTAACATTAATAAAATGTTCTACTTTGGATAACTTCTCCACCACAACCATGATAGAATCATGTTGCTTTGATGTAGTTGGTAACCCGGTAATAAAATCCATAACTATTACCCCCCATTTTCATTCTAGAATTGGATAAGGCCACAATAACCCTATTGGAAGTTGATGTTATGTAATGACTTACTGACATCTCATATAGTTGGCAATGTATTTAGCAACATCCTTCATCATCTCATGCCAAAATTGTTGCTTTATTGTTGTAGAAATTATTTTTTTGTAGCCTCAATGGCCAGAATATGGCATTTTATTTATTTCATCCATTACAACTCTTCTCAAATTCAAAGATTTGGGAATGTACATTCTATTTTTATGAATAAGAAGCTCGCCATCATTAAATTGATAGCCTTCATATTTATTTTCTAATTTTTCTTGTTACAATCCACATTTCATGTGAGTATGGTTTTCATCATCAATAAAGGAGTCGATAACTCTCTTCTTTAAATATGATTTGCAAATGCTAATTGATGCCACATGAATCTTTCTATTGAGCACATTAGAAACTTTATTTTATTTTTCCTTTATGTGCTTGATTTCAAAATCAAACTCACAAAGAAATTTCAGTTGTCTAACTTGTCAGGCATTTAAGTTTGGCTACTCAAATAAATACTTCAATCCATTATGATTAGTTCTAACCTTAAACCTCTTTACCATTAAATAGTGCTTCCACATTTTCAGAGCATGCACCATTGCAACAAGTTCCAAGTCATGGGTAACACAAATTTTCTTTTGTTCTTTCAACTTTCTTGAATCATAACATACTACATGATTATCTTACATAATCACACCACCAATTCCTTCTCACAAGCATATGTGCACACAACGATATCCTTATTAGGATTTGTAATTTCTAGAATTCAAACACCAATGAGGAGGTTCAATCGTTGAAAGCTCTCCTCACATCTTTATGTGTAGTTGTAATTAACTCCCTTCTTATACAAGGAAGTGATTGGGTGTGTAATATTGGAAAGTCCTTCCATGAATCTTCTGTAATAACCAATAAGACCCATAAAATATCTCACGTCTGTTACACTCTTTGGACTAGACCGATTCATTGTGGCCTCAATCTTCTATGGATCCACAAATATTCCCTCTTCTAAAATAATGTGACTTAAATAATGAATTTGTTTTTGATAAAAATCACATTTACTAGTTTTGCATACAACTTCTTTTCCCTTAGCACTTGCAAAACCGTTCTCAAATTTTCCACGTGCTCTTATTCATTCTTAGAATAAATAATGATATCATCCAAGAAGACCAATACAAACTTATCCATGTATTTGCTAAAAACACTATTCATGAGACACATTAATGTAATTGTTGCATTAGTGGGACCAAATGGAACCACCACAATTCATAGTGGCCATACCTTGTTCTAAAGATTGTCTTGTGAATGTCTTATTCTTTAATTCTTACTTGATGATAACCAAACCTTGAATCAATCTTTGAACAAACTTTTTCTCCCTTCATTTGGTCAATCAACTCATCAGTTCAAGGTAATGGATACCTAATCGTCATTGTGAATTTTATTTAGATGTCTATAATCAATGTGCAACTTGAGGTTTCCATATTTCTTATTCATAAATAAGACAAGTGATCCCCATGGAGATACACTTTCTCCAAGTATGAGATCAATTATGAAATCAATATCCTTCTAGGAGGGCCCTAACACTTCATCAGGGAATACATCATTGAAATCTTATAAGGCAGGATAGTCTTCATGCATGGAACCTTTATCCTTTATTAAATCCAATATATAGGATGCATATAATTCTAGAACATTTATTCAACTATAATGTTGAAATTTATCTAACAAGTATTTCTTTTGGTATTTTCCTTGGGTTTCCATATTCATAGATGAAATAAAAAGTCTCGTTGCAGTAATCAACTTTAACTCGATGTGATTCCAACCAATCCATAACGATGAGGATATCATAAAAACCAAGTGGAAAAACATTAATGTTTCCCATGTGAAGAGTCCATTCAGCTCTAATGGACATCTGTCCACCATTTCACTAACCTTTCTCTTGATTCTAGTGGCTAGGTAGACTAGCCATGACTTACTAAGATTTCACTTCTTAAGAGCACAAGTTTTAACAATTTTAGAAGTAACATAATTGTGACTAGATCCAAAATCAATTAAATGGAAATGGATTACTTAGCAATCTTACCTTTCACTTTAACCACATCTTATTGGTGATCCGATTGGCGGTATTTTAGTGTAGCATATATCCTATGAATAGTCTTTTATACATCATCAACATTTGTATCCTCTTAAATGTTGTGAACATTCATGTCATTCTCTTTTTGATGTGGACAATTTCTAAGAAAATGATATTCTCCACATTCCCAACATTGGATAGGCTCACTTGGCCTTTTTCCTACTGACTTGGATAGATTTGCCTTATTTTGAGCTTGGTTATTCTATTGATTCTTGCAATGGGAAGGATTGAACCCTTTATTTCATTGTTCAAGCTTCTCCTTCTTATTTTTCTTCTATGTCTTGTGGAGTTTCAACTATCTTTTATTCTGATCATAACAATACTTATCATTTCTAATGGTTTTATCCAAGGTTTGAGGTTCATTGAACTCAAGTTTGTCTCTATAAGAATGAGGTAATCCACTTAAGAGATGTTGGATATTCACTTTCACATCCATTATATAATTGACATACCTCAAAAACTCCAAGAATTTGTTTATATATTCAACCATGGTCATTGGGTTTAATTTTATCTCATGGAATTCATTGGTTTTACCATCATAGTATCTATCAAAAAGACACTTCTATTGGAAGTGCTTCCTAAACTTCTTTCAAACAATCTTTCACACATTAATTTTCTTAACTTGTCTGAGATGCTCCCAACAAATTGAAGCTCAACCATTCAGAAGAATATGGCCACTCTAGCCTTCATGTTTCCAAAATAATCATGGACTTGGAAATATTTCTTCATCCCAAAGAGCCTAGACCTCAAGTTCTTGTCTAGATTCAATTCCATCATCAAATATAGGAGGTTTGGCCTTCCAAAATTCTCCATGTAAATTTTCTCTAAAAAAAATCCTCCTCCTATGCTCGCAGAAACAAGATCTTTAATTTCTCAAGGATTCTTTAGAGGCATATGACTCATTAACAGAGGATTTTGATAGTGTGTATGTCCCATATCTGGAGGTCTTTCTTGTGTTATGGGACCTCTTGCAAGAAGTTTCTTGAATTGTTCCAAGTTCCACCAACATTATTTGAGTTCTTCCCATGATGGATTTGCTTCCTTATATCTTTCAATCTTTGGAGCATGGTATCATTCACCTACTTTTGCTCCACCTAAGCTTTAATCAACTTTTAATTTCCTGCTTTGCAACTTTGTAATTCCACTCTCAAACTCCTTGTAGTATTTCAATATCTAGAGGAATCATTTGATTTTTGTGTCCATTGGATTCTTTCTCTGAAATTTCATCCTATATATTTTCAACCATGGCATCTTCTTCGTATTCATAAGGATCATATGCATCCTCCATGGTGATAGGACCAACCAAGACCAAGCCTCTGTTAATTTAGTTACCGTTAATTTTGGCCTCTAATTTTCTTTTATATAACACTATATCTACAATAGTATTTGTACAATTACTTAGTTTAGATACATTTATTCCCAAACTTGTATAGAAATTTTTTTGTATGCATTTTGGAAACTACCCATATTGACATTTTGTGTCAAATCAAGGTTGCAAGCTCTTTTTCTTCCCAAATTTTGGAAAAATCAGAAGTACTTCTCCAGAATATAAATCTCTAGGCTTGTTATCCTATTTATTAGATTTTTAATTATTAATTGTACTCGTGCTCAATTAAAGTTTTTGCCCAAATTTATGAACTTTTTATTAGTGCAATCAAGGTCAGAGACTAATGTCTTCCAGTTGTAGAAGGAAATCCATTAAGAACTTCTTTTTTTTCTGTAACTAGCATTGATAATAATTCTAATTGGGAACACCCAACAACCTTCATATTAGTGATCCACTGCTATAGTCATTTGCTACATCAATATGGAAGTGTCAACTTTACACTTTTTTCACTTTCTCCAATGTTAGAAATTTGGCAAAATTTGTTATCTTTCAAATTATGCAAAACTGGAAAGTTTTCAAAAGGTAACGATAAAATCTAGACTCCGGGGTTGGCTAAGGTTGGTTACATGATAGAAGCTTTTGATTTCAAGGAATTGGTAATGTGGAGTGCCAAGAGGTTCAATTCAAAGCACATAATTGTAAATATTAAAGAATAGGTGAAGACTCGAGTGCCCCTCACTCCCTTGATGTTAAGGAAACTGATATGCTTCCCTAAACTAACCAAACCCTCCAAGCTTCTTGAAGTTGATGCCTTTATGGTTTCACAAGGAGGTGGTATTTATCTTTTGAGAGAGTACCTTGCATAACCCTTGGCGATAAATTCTATGACTTACCAAATTGAAGTAAATGACTTGGTTGAGCCTTATCGATAATTGACTTGGCTTTTTTCTCAAAAAATTAACCAAGAGAAAATAGCCCAAGTCCCCATATATGTGTTATATGCCATTCATTACA
>SNQJ01S0226766.1:0-14573 GCA_010110895.2 Picea sitchensis | reverse complement strand
CTCTCAAGTTGTGATTTCCTTCAACCCCTCCTTCTTGAGTTGATTGTTTATGTTTTTCCATTTCCTTAATTCTATCCTTCATTGTTTGAAATTCACTCTTGAACCCTAAGAATCTATCCTCTATTTGAGTTTGAATGGTATCTTTGAGTTTTTTATCATTCATTGCCTCTAGCTCTATTTTGAGTTTTACGTCTCTTTCTTCACTCCTTTTTTATAATGTTTCTAACTCTATTTGGATTTTGGCATCTCTCTCTTCTCTTTTTTTTACTACTGATTCCATATTATGGCTTAGTTGGTTGTTCTTTAACTTTCAAAGTATCAAATTTCAATTGCTCTATTTTTTGTTTTATACATTCAATTTAAATGAGTTATCTTTATATTTTTTTGGCTATACATGGAAGACATTGACAATGGATTCTTCTAGGTAACTTGAATTGCATTTATTATGGAAGAAAATTGTATTAGTCTTCCGGCTTAGTTGGTTAGTGCACAATATTTGTGCTTTAACTTTCAAAGTATCAAATTTCAATTGCTCTACTTCTTGTTTTTCCTATTCAATCTAAATGAGTCACCTTTATATTTTTTGGCCATACATGGAAGACATTGATTAACAACAATACCAACCATGTAACTTTAGTTGTAATTTTCATACTATATTGTTGAATTTCTTATTTGTTTAAATTTCATTTGTGAATGCATAAATGAATTCAGCCACGCTCACTTATTCAAATATGAAGATCCAACAATTTGGAAAAAATTAAATAGAAAATATCCCAAAAAAGCAAAATGTAAAACATTTAAACTACACTATGATTTTTTTTTTTAATATTTGTTTTTAAATAATCTTAATTTAATTTAAAATTGATTATTATAATGAAAAATGAAAAACTTCACAACAAACTATAAAAGGAATATTTTTTTTTTAAAACAAAGTAAAGAAAGAAAAAAAATTGATTAAATTGTGTGAAATAATAAACAATTATAAATTAGTCACTCATATATGTCTTGAATGAAAAGTTGGTTAAAATGTACATAGTCAAATCTGCATTAAAGTTTGTTTTATTTATTATTAACTTCACCTCCCTAAGATAAGGGTTGGTTTATTATTAAATTCATCTCCCTAAGATAAGGGTTGGTTGCCCCTTTTCCAGAGGAGTGATAAGAGGGAAAAGAAAGGAAGATAAGGGGCTATTAATTTTGGAGGAAAACTAGTTATTGAACATGTGAAGAAGACTAAACTATTAATTGAATTATTGCATTTAACTTTTGGACTGGTTATTACACTAGTTATTGAGGAATTGGATACTAGATTGATAGTTGTTGTTTTTGGAGCTTTAGGTACGAAGGGTTAGGAAATCCAAATGTTTCTAGGAGCTAGGTAGCTGGATAGGCTCTTAGTTGGTTGGGAGGATTAAATCATGTTTGGACATTCTTCAAAGGAACTACACAACACTTGGGGTATTCCAATCATAGTTAAAGGCATTTTCTAGTATCTAATCCATAAATTTCTACTCTAAATTAGATGAATAAACTATTGAAAAAATCATTAGTTATTTATTTAAGGAAATTTAGTTAAATGCTTCAAGTTGATATTCCTAACTATAGTTTAATTTCTATAGGATTATTTGTTGTAGATTATTTTTTACATCTACAATAGAGAGTTTATTTTCTTTGGCCTAAATTACTAAATTAGACCTAGTGTTATAAATTCCATATTGTAGTACGATAATATGAACATAAATTAGAAAGAGTAATGGTAATTAATAGCACCCAAGGGTTAGGACTTAGTGGGATGCTAAATTTCTTGGGAACCTAGTGGTCAAGTCAATGGGTGATTTTTCTTTTGAAAAGATCAACAGTTGGGGAGTATCATATAGCTGGGATGACTTGATAGTGGGCATGTCATAGTGGTAGGGGTTCATGAAAGGGTGGTTATTCATGGTGATTAATTTTTGGTTAGGAGGGAAATGGTCATGAACTACAACAAAATGTTGAGGTGGTGTGGGTGTAGCTTAGGGTTCATCGAGAGCTTTCATTCATCTCAATTGCGGAATTAGTGGGAACTCATACGCGTGGTGGATGTCAATACACACCACATAGGGGTGATTGTTGTGTCATCAAGGATTTTTTGTATGATTCCTTTGGTTTCGATTTTGATTTCCATTTTGGTTTTTGGCATGATGGTTGTCATCATTTCTTTTGTTATTGTTGCGGTTCCCATGATTTACCCCTTGATTTGGGTTTTGGTTTTGTTTGTTGGGGTTATTCCTTAATTGTAGTTTCTCCTATTTTGGCCTTGCTACAACTTCTTAGGTTGATTGGGGTTGGGGTTTGGTTGTGGGGACATTTTCTAAGTAATGAAGTGAGGGGCTTGAGAAAAACTCACTTGTGGGTGGGGGTGGAATTGGGTTGGTTTATATTCAAATAATTGAAATTAAGTTATGCCCCTACCAAGGGGTGGGTGTTAGGATTGATTTGGAAGTTAGGACCAATTTGGAAGTTGGGCCTGATTTGTCAATGGGGATGATAGCAAATTTCAAACAAGGGAGAAAAATACAAGGTTTTAAGTATTCATGGAGGGATCCAATGACCAAAAAGTTAAGGTAAATTTGGCTAAGTGTGAAGGAAAAATTGAATATGTGAAAACTATGAAGGAACAAGATTGGTTTCGAATGTAATTGGCCAAGTAAGTGCTTTTAGATCAACAAGGATATAAAAAACTCAAAAAAGTGATAACACCATCTATGTGGCCATATGAACATCATTTTCACATGTTGATGATGGATGTGTCACATTGTACTAAGGTGTGGAGGTTGGGTTCAACCAATGTAATCATGATAGTTGTTGTGATTAGAACCTAATAGAGGGGAAGTTAGGTTACATTGAAAAATTACAAGAGATCATGCTAGTGAGCTTCTCATATTTCTAATGTGTTATTTTTAGGTGCAAGTAGTGGGATACCGTTGAGCGAAGTAATGTAAAGGAAGATCATGATGATGGGATAATATATATAAAGTGTAAAAGGACATGGGATGAAACTAAGGATCCTAATGTTCTCCCAGAATGCTACAACCAAGTTTTTTTTTACCAACATGTGTTGGATAAGGGTTGGTGGTTCATACTAAGCCACAATCTAAGATCAAAACATCTTTTTGAGAACAAAAATGTTATAATGCCAAGCAAGAAAGATAATGGAGGTGATGACAATGAAGAGTGATATGCACATGTTTTATTTCAACATTTATATTGTGGATGTGACATCATTTTATTATGACTATCTATAATTGCCCAATTATGTTTTTTCTTCATTTTATGATGATGAATATCAAAAGTTAACAACCGTTTACAACTATCATGTTGAAAATAGATGAAATTGTTTTGAAACTTCAATCTTTTTAGTGAATTATGATTCATTTTTAATTGTAATATCTACATATTGTTCCATTGAGGTGTTTCATAAAAAAAAATTGTGATATATACTTATTGTCATACATTATACTAATAAAAGGATTTTTATGTGTACAAGCACCTTTTTTTTTTTGCAATATCACCTAATAAGTAGTGGAAAGAGTACATGCATATTTAATTTGCACATGCAAATAAAATAATCAAGATGTGTCCAATACATACTTAACAAGATACACTATAGACATTTTATGTGAAAAATTTTATGTGCTAAATGTTTTATTCCAATGAGAGAAGTTAGGTACACTCTACAACATAATGCAAGTGAAATGCGTTGATCCAAATTGGATCATTATAATTTTTCATCTATCTTAGTACTTTCTGGGTGAAAAAATTGGAGGAATTAGATTGCAAGGCACATTTTGGTGGTAGGTTCAATTTTGGAGATTTAGGGTTTGGAACCTTCTAGGTCTATTTTGAGGCATCAAATGCCACTTTTTAGGGTCAAAACTTTGCAAGCATAGATCACATCCCCTCGATGATATTCTACACACTAATACCTTTCCAAAGGAATACAAATCACCTCAATTGGAGATGCGAAAGTTGTGTGTCCCGCAAGTTGACCGACCTTGTTGGCCACCATGGTACCGAGTTGATGCCATGTCAACCTCCATAACTCATGTTTGGGGTTAGTCATGTGTGAAATTTCAAGAACATTCTAGATGGTCCAAACCTTAACTCTAATTGAGAGTTAAGGCATGCAAAAGCTCTAATCCTTTATGACCATTAGCTTATGTTAGAAATTTTTCCACTAGGACAAGATGGGGTTCCATTATTTTAGCATTATACTCGTTCCATAGTTGAGAAGATCATCTTTGAGAGAATAACAAAGGAGGAAGACAATTATGTAGTATTCATTCAAGTCGTAGTGTCAAAGGAAACTCTATAGTGTGTGTCTCTTTCTTTGTATTTGAATTTCATTGTTGAAGAAAAGTGAGCAGAGCACACGCCTCACCTTATAGCTAGGTTTTTTCCCATATTGGGTTTCCTAGGATACATCTTTTATTCATTGTGTGGATGGTCTATTCATTTTCTTAGTCTTTCATTTTCTCATTTCTTTCATTATTTTGAGCAACAAGATAGAGAAAATAAATCTTAGATCTAAGGAAATAAACCTGATAATAAATTTTTTTAGAATAATATAAGATCTATTTTGACAAGTTATTCCAATGGAATATCCACAACAATATATATATATATATATATATATATATATATATATATATAATGATTAAAATAAAATATTGAAGTCAACATAAAAAATAAAAACATTGAATCATGAACACATGAGTTGTCGATGATATCACAAACACATGGGTTCCCATTTATATTTACAACTAACAACTATTTGGAAAGAGGGATGAAAATAATCTAAATGTGAGGGTAAAAAGGAGAAGTCCACGACTAGATCGACATGGAGCATGACTTAGTCATTGGATGTTTATGTGGGGAAATCTCTTAATTTGGATAAGAAGATATACTAGGTTCGCTTATTTTTCTCAGTTTATGTTTTTTGAGGAGGTTCAGGGATCGACCCCATGGGGATGGCAGGGAATAAGGACATGTCAACATATTTATTATCATCTAGTGTTGGGGGAGAATGAGAATATTTATAGAATAATAATGTGATCATCATTATCATCAGTGGGACGAGGAAGAGGAGGAAAATTGTGATTCAAGGCATTAAGTTGTGTGGTGGGTGGATTATCTCTATTATCATCCAAAGGTCATTTTCTACTTTTGTCTATCTTCATCTCATAGAAGTTAATCACTAGTGTAACATCCCCATTTTTAATACATATTTTGGTGATGTATAATGCAAATACGATCTATGGTCACAGGCCTAACTATGTAATATGTAAACATTGTATATCATATTAACAAAATAAAATGTAATAACAGTTGCAGATGGACATGGATAGAGTAATGGGGGATAAGTTTCCACAAGAGAGGGAGGCGTCCAAGGGGTCCAAGGGGGAATTATTCATGTGTATTAATCCCAACCCATTTTCTTAAATTATTTTTGTGAATAAACCTTCTAGTTTCCTTTTGGGTGTATCAAAGCTCCAATCATTAAACACATGTAAGAGGGTTGGTGTGAAATGTCACATCCCATAGTTATGAGATCATAGGGACATAGTACAATCAACCTTCGGAATTGAGAGAGTCAAAATGCATGGGTAATGTTATAGCAAGATTTGCCTCACCATTGTTATCTTGCACAGAGGGCGTTTTTCCATTTCCCTATGTAGACTTATCATCCCTTTTTTATCAATCTAGAGCTAAAAATATACATTTTTCCACATATACACTCCCTAACTGCTATGCAAGATGTGTATACGCATGTTGCTCCACTACAACTTGCGTATATCGGGATTTGTGCCAGAAAATACAAAATGAAGTCTGGTTTCCATGTCACAATAGGAGATCTCTGATCCTTGGCCTTCCATATACTGGAAACGTTCTGACTCGGCCCTTCAGTTGCATCCTAAAGGCTATAAGAGCACAATTTCGATCTATAGAAAAGAGAGAAAGCATTCAAATTTGAGAGCAAAGTTACTCTGGAGAAATTACTTCATATCGAGTCTGCATCCCTTTGTCCCTCAAGTTTGAACACAGTGTTCATCCCCCAAGCTCTTCCCTTATTGTTGAGAGGACCTCATTGCCTCTTTCCTATGAGCTTGCCTTTGGTGGAGGATTGAAGTGGTGGAGACCCAACTGGAAGGAACTTGGTTTCTTGGTTTCGAACCGTGCTGACACAGAAGTTTGTAATGTTGTCACTTATGTTGATCATTTATTAATAGAAATACTCCTTTCCCGGCCTATTGGTATCTTGAAAATATATGATTATTATCCATGAGCGTGTTTGTAATGTTTATTAATGGATTATGCTATCTGATGTGCTACCCCATTTTTATCATCACGATATGCTTGTGTTGCTTGTTTGTTGAGAAATTCTTGTAGGTATAAAGCTTTGGGTCAAAGTGCTCAACGATGGAACATCATCAAATGTTGGATCGAGGTAGGCCTCTTTCTTATTATGCACATTAGTCTATATAGCATATGTTGGAATTGAGTTGATTTCTGCAGTCATACCTGTCTGTTGTGGTTTACTCTTGGCCATAGAGAGTTTTTCCCTTGTAATAGAAATCGTGACTCCGCTAGAGAGAGATATTCCTTCTAAGGGTTGAAGTACTTTTTCTTCTTACATTGCTCTTTTTCCTTTGTGTTTCTTGTCGTATCACTGCTGGACAGATTCTGTTCACTCTGGGTCAGAGTTTTCATCCTTTTACCCTTGTCTGGCCTTGTTTTAAGGCATATACGCCCTTTTTTCCTTGACAGTCATGTATACATGCGTGTTGTCTCACTACAAGAAGTGTATATATGCTCTGTTCTCCTGAACAGTCGCGTATACCACTTCCCCTTGCTTGTTTTCTTGGTTTAGTGACTGTTGGGTAGGATTTGAGGATTACTGAGCCTTCTTGGGTCTCTATAGTGCCTGTTGAGATTATCTGGGATGATAGGAAGCCTGTTGGGAGTTGAATTTTTGGGCATAGTCTTTCTCTTTGTTTTCGATTTTTAATTTGTCCTTGGTTTCTAGGTTGTTTGCTTGGCTACTTGGTATTCTACTCAAGTTACTGTTTTTATACACAGTGGAATCTATATATCAAGTTTCTTATCAGTCCATGCATTTTCTTTTTTAGAATATTGAAAATACAAAAAAATAGGCATTTTGCATTGGTTGGCATTTTTGTCTTTGAATATTTATCATTAGCTTAGCACATTTAGCGAAAGATTGCATTTTTACTTCTCAATTGCAGAGTTGAAATTGAAAATTGCACTGTTTTATTAGCATATCATTCATCGAAAAGTTAAAGATAGACTTTGCATTATATTCATATTTATTTTCTTGCAGAGTCATAACATCATGAGTTTCACTTCCATACCTTTTTGAGTAACCACGGCCAATAAAATTTATGCTTTAAACTAGAATTGATTAGTCACGATTTTATTTTTTAGGATACACAAACCAACCTAGGATTTAGTGCCTTGGAATAGGATTTTGTGAGTAAACTTCTCCAAGGAAATTAAATCAACATATGTGTCTGAGTCAGGGAGTTGAGAACTCCATTGTATAATTGGTAATATCAAGAGGCTCCACTCAGACCGGAGTTAATCACGAGGTCACGCGAAGTAAGTTGAAGGGATAACCCCTGGATACTCACCTAGCGCCAGAGATATTTCTGTGGATTTATTCATATTTGGGGATCTTGCTAGTGCCCATACCTCTATGAGAGGCGGTACTTTCAAGGTTTTGGGCTTTGCTACCCTACCCATACGGTGATCCAGACTTATGATTGCTCGCCTGTGCATCGGTTATACAGTGGTTTATTAGTTTCTTGACTTAGGTATCTCATAGGTTACTTGTAGGGGTTATTCTTCTTGTACCCTGAGTCAGATAAGGGTCGAACAAAACACAACCTTTATGGAGGATTACCTCTCCGGGGGGATCTAACCGACTGGTTGTTAAGCCTATGAGGGCCCTTATATCTGATTTTGTTACCTCCAAACTTTAGCAGGGAGTCTCAAGTCCCTCTTGGACGAGACATACCTTCTTTAGCGAGGGAGGCCACTCAGCCACTTTAGCCCATTTGCATGCATATTGCTCGTTTGAATTTTGGTATGCTCTTTGATTACTAGTTAGCCTTAGGAGTCTATATTGAGTTTTAATTATCATAGATAGTGGAGTTCCTTTTGCTCCCTCGTTTACTGCTACCCCCCCCATGATGTTCATGAGGGAAAATCCATCTTCTTTCTATAATGGTATGCAAAATTATGGTACTCAGTCAATGCCTTGGGTCTCTAATCATTTTTCTCATGGTATTTCTGATATGTCTTCGCACTTTCCATCCTCTGTCTCACCTCCTTATGCGAATACAAGTTTTGGGTATGGGGACATGACTCCTCCTTCTTATCCCTCTCCATTTGGTGGGAGTCATATCCTTCAAACACCTCTTACAGTAGGAGGTTGGAATCTTCCTTCCTACGAATCCACTATGCGAGAAGTAAGTGCCCAACTATGCAATAATTATACTTATCACACTTTGTCCACTTATCCTTCTTCCGCTATGTCAATTCCTATGAACACTTTTCCCATGGTGGACCTCTGTCTGTCCTTCGGTATTTCATCGGGGGGGAGTTATTTTTATAGTATGGGAAACCCCCCTCATGAAGTTCCTTCGCCAGGGGGAAACTTATATCCTCACATGAGTAACCCTTGTCATATCGCTTTCTCTTTGCAGGCGGCTTCCTCAGTGTCGATGCCCTTACAACCCTTTACGAATCAGTATGGAGGAGGATATTATCCTCCCAGACAGAGTGTAAACCAGGTTCCTTCCTGGCCTGCAATTTCTCAAAATCAATCTTTCCATGCACCTTGGAATCAAATGCCACAATTCATCACCCCCGCCAGTCCAGTCATTGCTAGTCATACTAGAGCTCCATCACCAACCTCTGCTAGTCATGTTGGAGATTGGTCAACAACCTCTGAAAATCATGTTAAAAACCCGCAACTAGGCGCTGCAAGTCATGCTGGGGGCACAAGTCCAGTCACTGTGTGTCATACTGGCATTGTATTACCAACCTCTGCTAGTCATGTTGGAGATTGGTCGAAAACCTCTGCGAGTCATGTTGAATACCTACAACTATCCACTGCAAGTCTTGTTGGGGGCACATGTCTAGTCACTGCTAGTCACACTGCACATCCATCACCAACCTCTGCTAGTCATGTTGTAGATTTTCTACTAGCCTCTACAAGTCATGCTGGGAGCATGTCACTAGCCACTACAAGTCATTCTGGGGGCATTCATATGATTGAGAAGCCTAGACGTCTCAGACGTAAGACTATATTCCTTTGCAGGACTTATGAAGGAAGTCACCTTACTCATTTGTGTCCTTTTACTGCTGGGATACTAGAAGCGTGGGGCTCACCTAAGGGCCCTTCGGGTTCTGAGGTATCTATGGTTTCACAACACTACGCTCCTTATTTGGTTGATACAACAGTCATGCCGATGTAATATTTTGATGACACCCATTTTCCCTTAGGGGTCGATGCATCCTTTGACCTTGTTGTCTCACATCCCATTCAACCTGTGGTCATGTCGATGAAATATTTGACTGACACCTCTTCTATGTTCAGGGGTGATGCATATCTTGACCTTGTTGTCTTGCATCTTGTTCAACCAATGGTCATGTCGATGCAATCTTCGACCAATGACACTCCTGGTTTTGGGGTTGATGCACCTCTTGACCTTTTTGTCTCGCATTCTATTCAACCAATGGTTGAAGAAGTGGTCGTTCCGATGCAATTTTTGGTCGACCCCACTCTTCTCTTGGAGAGTGAAAAGTCTAAGGAAGCGGTCGCGCCAATGCAATTTTTGGTCGATCCCTCTCTTCTGATTCTGGTTCTATACCTTCTATGCCATGTCCTTAGCATTTCTAGTACTTCACCTTCTGAAGAAGAGAGAGTTTTACTCTTCCCAAGTTCTCTCCCTCCAAGTCTTGACAAGGTTCCCTTCGATTGGGATGGTCTTCTGAGGTATCCAATGCCTTCGCCTATGTCTTTTCTAGGAAGAGAGATTATTCGATATAACACAGAGATGATGCCCTATGTTAGCACTTTGTCCTCCTCGACTTGGAGAGCTTTGGTTCTTCCCGATCTTGTGTCGGTTCTTCCCAAGATACCAACATTCCACAGAAGGTTTGCACAGGAGCTTTGGCCTCCCCCGTGGCTTGCCACCTAGCATTTCTCTAACAAGTCTTAGTTAAGCTCTTTTCTGACTCACCTAAAAACTAAAAAGATCTTCGAGTGATTTTTCCCTTTCACACTCGTTAAAATTGGATTTGAAAGATCATGAGTCCTAGTTAAGCTCTTTTTCGAATCACTATCAAAAATAGAAAAGATTGTCGAGTGAACTTTTCTTTTTCACACTCATAAATTGGATTTGAAAAGATGTCTATTTGGCACAAGTTTACCCCTTTTTCACACCAAGTAGACTAAAAGATATAAAAAATGACATTTTTTGGCGTTAAGTTGTGATTGCATCTCATGCCCTTGCTTGCAGTATTGAGCCTTTAGCTGGTTCTCGCATTGTGTTATAAACCATTTCCTAAGCAGTTTGCATCCTCAACCAAGCAGAGCCTTGTTTTTATCCTTCGTAATTTGACACCCTATACCTTAGAGGGAACATCACCCCAAGTGTCCATCTCCCGCATGCATTTCCTTGCATGGAGCATAGGTACGTTCCACTGTTGGAACCAATTTTTCTTAGTTGTGACACTCGTTCCCTCCACTGTATCATAGCATTCATTTGTTATGAAAAAAAAAAAAACACGGGCGGGAAGGGAGTACTATATTGTGATTGGCAGTAGTCATGTCACCTTTGAACATAGCACAAAGTTATTGAGTCCTTGCGTCATCATAATTTTGGGTTTAGCATGGTCTTAGGAAGCTGATCTCACTACAAAGTTTTCTCTATTGACTGGTTACTCTTCCAGTCCCTATAGAAAACATTCTGGATGCCTCCTGCATCTAATTGTCACATCATTGAGTCTATGCTGCTGGAGTCCACCATATGTCTCATGCTCTTGTTCAAAGGAAGTCTATCAACCTGTGTCGGCCACTCCTTAGAAATCTTGACTGTGCATGTCAACCATACCCTCATTTTGTCTCAAAATCACATGATACTTTGGTCTTATCATGCACCCTGGACCTACTTTCATCACTGGAAGGTCACCTTGAACCCAACAATCGACATTTCATCATTGGTCATTGACTAGGTGGTTTCCCTTGTGTTCAACGGAAAGACATCTATTCACACTTTGGGATTCGTGCAGTTTCTTGGATTCCATTAGCCTTATTGGTGGTTTCCTCACCTTTGTCAGCAATTTTCATCATTGGCTACTATTTAGAGGGTCTTTTTTGTGTACCGCTTGCATTTGGCATGCATGAAAGATGCACAGGGTCGTTGGTTCGTGAACATTTTCTTCGTCCGATCTCCACCAAATTATGAAGCTCCTTCTTCGTTCCTCATGCTAACTGATGAGAGATGCCTCAATTCTCTCCTTTCAATGGGTCTCTTTCCATTGACTTCAACTCATTTATTCTGGATATGAGACCTAGAGTTTTATGAAAACCTTGAGGCTTGCAGTGATTAGTGGCAGGTTGTCTCTCCATTGACAGATGGGAATACACTAATGTATCCTGATAAATGGATCTCTCAAGTGTTCGACACCAACTCCTTTATTCACATTTGTAGAGATGTACTCGGTTGATACCTACTTTCATCATCAGTAGGTTGTCTCGCATTTGTTAATGGTATACCTCAATGACCGGTAATCAAACGATGTCTCATCGTGTTCGACCTCAACTCATTTATTCACATGATGTAGACTTTCACCATTGGCAGATAATGTAGAAGGCTTGAAGACATCACTATTTGGTCGCAACCTTCCTGAGTTTTTACTTCCATTTCATTGGACCAGTACCTATTTGACTTCAGTGACCATGGGAGATCAGATTGTACTCCATGGTATACCTATATCTTCATATTTCTTTTTCAGATTGGTTTCGTTGGGCCTTGTTCATGACTATGACAACTCTTGGCATGTAACTGCATTTATATTTTCCTATTCATGGCCATGAACACTTGTTTGGTATATTTTCCACATGGATCTGCATTGTATTCTTGGCAGCCATGTATGCAAAGTCAGTACATAATGTAATGAGCAATTGAGTTCGTCCAACTGGTTCTCTACCACTCCACTTCTGGGTTATTTATAATGTATTTCGGCCATTGCAGATACTCCTCTAATTTCACACATTAGGGGGCATTTGGTATAGAAAGATTTGCCTCACCATTGCTATCATGCACAGAGGGCCTTTTTCCATTTCCCTATGCAGACTTATCATCCCTTTTTGATGAATCCATAGCTAAAAATATACATTTTTACACATATACGCTCCCTAACTACTATGCAAGATACGCGTACACATGTTTCTCCACTATAGCTTGTGTATATCAGGATCTGTGCTAGAAAATACAAAATGAAGTCGGGTTTCCATGTCATGATAGGAGATCTCTGATCCTTCGCCTTCCATATACTGGAAACATTCTGACTTGACCCTTCAATTGCATTCTAAAGGCTATAAGAGCACAATTTTGATCTATGGAAAAGAGAGAAAGCATTCAACTTTGAGAGAAAAGTTACTCTGGAAAAGTTACTTCATATTGAGTTTGCATCCCTTTGTCCCTCAAGTCTGAACATAATGTTCAGCCCCCAAGCTCTTCCCTTATTGTTGAGAGGACCTCATTGCCTCTTTCCTATGAGCTTGCCTTTGGTGGAGGATTGAAGTGGTGGAGACCCAGCTGGAAGGAACTTGGTTTCTTGGTTTCGAACCGTGCCGACACGAAAGTCTATAATGTTGTCACTTCTGCTGATCAATTATTAATAGAAGTACTCCTTTCCCATCCTATTGCTATCTTGCAAATATATGATTATTATGCATGGGCGTGTTTGTAATGTTTATTAATGGATTATGCTATTTGATGTGCTAACCCATTTTTATCATCACTATATTCTTGCATTGCTTGTTTGTTGCGAACTTCTTGCAGGTATAAAGCTTTGGGTCAAAGTGCTCAACAGTGGAACATCATCAAATGTTGGATCGAGGTAGGCCTCTTTCTTATATTGCACATTAGTCTATATAGAATATGTTGGAATTGAGTTGATTTCTGCAGTCATACCTGTCTGTTGTGGTTTACCCTTGGCCATAGAGACTTTTTCCCTTGTAATAGGTAAAAGGGAAATTCAAATGGGTAGTGTAGGAATTTTTTACAACCAATTTTTGGGGAAAACAAGAGGATGGAGAGTGTTGGAGCTTGAAGGTAGCCATAGTGGGTTTGTGGGAAGTTTGTTAGAGATGTAAATTCTTGAAGAAGCAGGTTGTTAGTCTTGTAAATTAATGTTTTTGTGTGAAGTGTTAGAATATTGAGACATATGATTAAACGTAAAAAAATATAAAACACCAAAACATTACTAGTCTATCTTCCTATCTATATAACAACAACAACACAACCTTTTTACATTTATTTTTTAATTTGTACCAATTTATAGGATTCACGAAATCCTTGTGTCATATGATTAAGTTTCACTACATGGCCTCTAGTTACTTTTTACCACCTCCCGAGGAATGCTAAGGAGTGGACATAAATAAATAACCTCTCATAAGTATGAGGAATGCAAAATTTAGTATGCAACCAGGGATGATTTTGAGGATGGAAATTTATTTTAAAATGTAGAAACCTTGGCGAATCTTACTAATCCTTCATATGCCAACTATAAATGATTGGAAATATTTTTGTAAAAATGTTCAAATTTCGAGGGATTTTATATAGTTTTTATAAAATTTTGACGATTTTTTAGGTAAAATAATTTTATCTTATAGAATTTGGGCGAATCATTTTTAAAATAACGAATCTTGTTTTTGGAAAAACCATGGAAAATTAGCCCATGAGCGAAATTTAGCCCCTAAAATCATCGCTGTATGAAACCTCTTGTAAGAACCATGAATAAATAATTGAAGAAATAACATAGAATACATAATTGAGGAAATAACGTTTCACCTTGCCATGCAGAGGAGTGGCAACAAAATAGGAGTGGGAGTGATTTTGATGAGTTGACATGGAGGAGACAAGTGGGAAAAGAAAGGATACGAGTGGTTGGAATATTTAGAGGATCAATAAAATACTATTGAACTCATATGTCCATGTTATTGCACAACTATACCAATCCATCAGGAGACCAACCCATCGAGAGGAGAGTTGCATTGATCAATATAGGAGAGCAACATTGATCAGGACATGAGAGCAACATTGGTGCTTGCAAAACTGTAGATATTCCAGTGATATATGCATAGGATAATTGTTTATGTGCCTTTTTCACTCTACATATCTATCATTGTGTTTTCATAATGCATGGGTAAAATAATTGTTTATGTTTCTTTCTCACTCTACATCTATGAAAAACACTATATTCTCTTGAGAACA
>SNQJ01S0226764.1:0-22859 GCA_010110895.2 Picea sitchensis | reverse complement strand
AATTTGTGTACCTTGACGATTTCTAATATATTCCAACTTCCATAGGTGAGGTGTCATTCTTCGTGGTTTTTTTCCATTTTCTTCTTTACCATTGAACTTTGCTTTGTCTGTAGTTCGATAACTATGGTTCCTAGACAAAAAGTGCCTATACTCATCAAACACTTCCTTTTCTAAACTCCTTGAATGACGAGATTGTATCCTAGGACCACAAACTGGGCATGCAAATTTACCCTTTGTTTGAATACCTACGAGATATATGAATAAATGTAGCGTCAAATTAGAGTTACAATTTAAAATAATGCATGATTTAAAAAAAAAAGATATATAATATTAAATCACAAAAATAAAGTAACAATATACCACAAAAATGTGTTAACCTGAGAGCATCATGAATTGTCCATGATATTATTCCATGGAATTGAAATCATCTTTTCCCTATTGGTCTAGAGATGTCATACATAGTGACGCCAACCCATAACTTCAACAACTCATCGATGAGAGGCTCAATATATACGTTCATATCTTCAACCTGGTACCTACTTGATTGGTTCAACCTACTGCATGATTAATTATACTTATCTAGATGTTGTGATATATAAAAGAAATAATTACCATGCATGAAACAAAGAAATGAAATATTTTGTCATGCTTTAAAGAAAATAAAAGATAATTAAATACCTAGAACAATGATTGCCAACATTGTGTGCTCTCTCTTGATCGACATCAAAGGAGAAAGGTTATTGTTTATAACAAAAATAGGCCACACTGAGTACATAGAACGAAGCTCTCCAAATGGATTGACACCATCAACTGCCAATGAAAGTCTCTTCTTTAAAAATTGGCCACTTTTCCTCGATGTAGTTCAATGTAGAACCATTTGCAGGCATTCGAAGAACATCGTCTTGAATTTTGTTCTTTGCATGGAAATCCATAAACTGTGCTATACTTTAGCACCAAAACAACTGCTGAAAATGTGGAATTATCATAATATAACGAAGAACTTTGCGAGACACCTTCTTTGAAGCTTTATCGATTCGATATCTACTTATTTGACATTGTGGGAATTCATTTTCTAATGCATATTTTCCATAATATATGATATGATCATTAGGACATGCATCAATAGCCTGATAGTCCATGCCAATTTCTTTCATAATCACGGATATTTCTTGATATGTGCATGGCAAAATATTTGACGTCAGTAATAGAACATCACCTAACAATCTACAAAATTCCAAACAATAAGTCAATGTAAACAATATTCATCATCAATATATCATCCAATATACTAATTTACAAATTAGAAAACAATAGCAATATAAGAAAAAAATGAACCTTTTAAGTATTTGTGAACATGCAGGCATAAATAATTAACAAATTAAATACCTTAGTATCTGTGTGAGACATGTGTTTAATAAACCATTCAAAACCTTCAGGTTCACCAACAACAATATAGCAGATAAAATATTTGTTGTTGAGCCTTCATAAAGAGGTTGACGTGACTTATTGAGTAGAGGATCAACATCATGACTATCATCCTGGTTGTCCTCATCCATTGGAGAAAATGTGTCTTGGATCAATCTATGTATATCATCTTTCTGATTTGAATCATTAACGTTATCTCCATCCATATCATCATTAATAACTTGATCAACAACTTCAATATTCTGATCTCGAAGTTCATCTCCATGTAAAGTAGTATTTTTGCCAGTACTTGGCAAATAACTCTCTGGAGGTCGACACTTTGAGGACATCGTCTATATATTTAAAAACAACATAGAAAAGTTAGTGTGTATAGAAAATATAAAAATCCCGATAAGAAATACTACTAAAATTCATGACATACTGATTATTACAAAGAATACATTAAATATTGAATCCTCTTACCAAGGGATGATATTCATAACCCCCTTCGGTGTGCCCCTTTTCCCTACAATGTTTTTGGGTTGTTGTTATTAAAAGTATTCTATTTTGCAAGCCTCTGCAATCATAGAAAGGGAAATAACATTTTCCATCACCCCTCGCCTCTAATGTTTCTCTTAACCGAGTAAGTTTCCTGTCATTTTCATTCATTGTGACAAATCCTTGTCCTGACAAGTAATTGTCTTACCTACACCATACCAAACATTAAGTTGTCAATCTTTTATATTTTGGATACTCCTTTCGATTATGATATGTTTATTTACAGTGACCTACATATTTATAATAAGGTCAACATCTTTATAATAAGGTGATCATATGTGTAGAGGATCAACATCATGACGAAATAGATAACATCTTTATAATAAGGTCATATGTGTACAAATGTTTTCTTTATATAATAATGACATATATATCTAACATAAGTTTAGGGTTAGTGTTTATGTATCTTATTAGTCCCCGCTAAAGAAGGGAATATAGCAATCAATTACTATCATTTCACCGATTAGGGTTGTGTTTCAAGAGAAATTTTGTATCTTTATCAATGAAAAGAGAGAGAGATTATAGCTACAATTGAAGGGAAAAGGGTATGTGTATTCCATAAACCTAGAATATTATGGAATCCACATACCCTTTTCCATAGAAAATACTAACTAGATCCAAAAACAAAAGACATAAAATATGGTACTACACATATTGTAATATATTATCAAGGAAAAAACAAGCTAAATGAAATTTGGACATTTGAAAAAAAATATTACAAGTTAAATGAGTACATCAATAAAAAATAACATACTAACCTTGCAAGTTCAAAATCTAAGCTATGTAGATCAAGAATTGGATTTGTTCAGCTGGTGGGTGACGGAAAAAATAAGCAGCTCAAACAAAAGCCAAGAACAGTGTCGCAACTATAGCAATTGTGTCGCAAAGTCTCTTAAAGTCACGTATATATAGATAAAATAGTCAACTAGCCATTAACACCAACCAATGATATAGGCAAAAGTTTCGTCGCTATAGTGACGAAAATCCCGACTAGTTTAAATTAAGATTTTCGTCGATATTGCGATGAACTTTCATGGAAATATCCACGAAAATCTTGCCCTGTTTAAACAAATGATGAAACTAGTGGAAGCATGGAAAATTTTCGTGGAATAATCCTCCCATATGTAGTAGTGTCATTGGTGGCATGAATATTGGTCAATTGTTTGATTGATTTTGGTTCTAATTTCCTTATGCATTTTAGTTTTGTTTCTTTAGTTTTTGTTAGCTTAGTTGTTTGTTTGCTTCATGTGATTGAGTCATTTGATTCATACACTAACCTCTGTCCTATCTAGCACTCCAAAATGGACTTGCAGGTGCCCTTCGTTTGCTCATTCGAGTGACGAAAAGGACACAATAGATTGGTGACCATACTAAGGATAAGGTATCAATTTCCTCCCTATTTGGGTTGTTTGAGCACTTATTTTTAACTCATTTTCCTTGCAGGGATCATAACTGACCTAGCCTGACTTGTAAAGAGCTTGATTTAGAGTTGGAAGGGGACAATTCCACTTAAAATCCCCCCTCGATGAGTATCAGAATGTGCACGGGTATTTCGGCCCACACACACATATTCTGAGCATTGTGCACCCATAGCGTTGTGTTTTTCTACGCATTCTGCACACAGTGTGCCCAAAGGTCTTCTGTTCACTGCACACTCTGCATATTGTGCACCCACTATGCCTCTATCTGAACTATAAACCGCACATTTGTCTAGAGTCTTGAAATTGTAAGATTTTTTGTGATTTTTGAAGGCCCCTAGCCTTCAAAATCTTGTTGTTATGCAATTTGTAAATGCACCACACTTAGATTCCCTCTCCACATGAAGGGTTAGTCAAAACATAGGCACTTAGGATGTTAAAAAGAACCATATTTCTCCTCTTTTTCTTTCATTTTCCACATGGATGGATTGTTTTGATTGTAAAATCTAAGTTGAAATCATTTACTATCACATATATAAACACTTGCATTGGGACCAGAAATAAAACTTCAATCATTGAGTATGCTCTTCTCTCTCACCATAGAGCGATCTTGAGAATCAAAAAAAATGATTGAGGTAAGATTTCATCTCCCTTAAAACAAAATATTTAGGAGAGGAAAAATCCCCCCTAGGGATCCTCTTAGTTTCTTTTCAAGACATCTTAAATTTGTAAGGTCTCATACATGCCCACATGTTGCAAAGATAGGATAGTTTTTGAAGCTACTTTTTTAGTTTACATCACTAGGGGAGTTTAAAATATTATTGTAATGGGCCCATACATGCCCACATGCTTGCAATCTATGATTGTTTTTTTAAGATTTCTTAGATTAAATCACATTAGGGAGTTTAAAGGATTGATAAGGACCCATATGTCCACATGCTAGTTCTCTAGGGACTTTAAAATTCCGCAAGGTTGTACCAATGCCATCTAGTAAGATAGGTAATCAAGAATTGTAAGGACCACATGAAGTCCACATGTTGCAAGGTGAAACCTAAATTATTAAAAATTTGGCACATTTTATCACTTTCTCACACACAAAGTCAGTACTCACTCACATAATTTCATCTCGAATTGTGGAGGTTGAAGTAGGTTTCCTCCAAAGGGATTTTGAAACGTCCCACCATTTCTTGAAGGAATTTTTCACTCCCACTTAATTCAAATGAGATTGGTTCACACCCATAATCTCTCAAACAACCAGATCTAATTTTTTTCTAAAAGCTCACTAAGTTTTCCTCCACAGGAGGTGCCAAAATAAATTTTTAGTCTAGGAAGGATCTCGGGAATAGGCATCCAAAAAAATCTCCCTTATCTAGTTCTCACATCTTCAAACATTAGAAGTTGAAAAACAGAGAAATTTAAAATCCTCTAAGTCAAGTGATCCTAACACCATAAGGCAGAGAGATACCCATGAAGGGTCAAAGTCCAAGGTCTGGTTGTTCTATGCATCCCCCCTTGAGGCACCCACCTCTTGGAAGGGATCCATCCCAAGACCCATTTATGAGGCCGAAAATCTAAATGTCGCACTTTGATTGAGGTACCTAGTGGCCAATTTTAGGACATCTACCTAGGTGGAAATTGTGAGCTGCAATTGCACCTTGATTAGATTTTGTGTGGCTATTGGAAAATGTAACCATCTCTTTCGAGATATGCACCATCTACCCCTCATTATAACTGATTATTTCATCCTTCACTAGTTCCTCTTCCAGTGGCTTCAAACCCCATTGTTGAGTGTTATTGGAAGGTCCAGTGCTATTTGAGAGGAAGGATGTTACGTCTTTTTAGGACGAAAGCATTTATTTTCTTTGTTCTACCATGCGGAAAAAATCCACCTACCTGCATATATGCTTCTTTTCAATTGATTTATGTATGATGCTCTTTTACATACGATTGTGAGATATATTGTGAAGGTCCATATTATACAAGTCTCTTGTTCATTTTATTCTCTCATCACCATTTTTCACACATTCCACTTTTCTAGTCATACATCATAGGGGACACACAAAATCCCTGTCACTCCAGATGCTTGCAAAATATTTCTCCTATCCTAGGAGGATTTCCTAGTTTTGCCAACTCACCGACCCAACCATCTCACACCCCTATGAGTGCTACCATTTTGGGATGATATTTTCTTGGTTCCACTTTACTTGGGTCCACTTCCCAAGGTCATCCATACACTATCCCTCCCTCACAAGGAGGCGAAGGGTACACTTATTCCCAAGGGAGAAGTACACCCCACCAAACCCCCCTCAAGGGCCAGGTCCACTACCTGCTCACATCATGGATGGAACTAATCCTCCAACGCCACTCCACATGCCATATTTCTCCTCCCTCAACATACCATATCTGAGTAAGCTCACAAATGATCCTATATTGCATGAAACCACATGGCTTGCAATGCATACCAAAATACCTTCGGACATTCCCAAGTTTGAAGGAAAGGCGGGAGAATATCCCACCAACCATATCATGACCTTCCACTTATGGTGCTCTTCAAACAACATCATGGAAGAATATGTCCGATTAATATTATTTTAGTGCACACTTACATGTCCATCAACCAAGTGGTATGTGGATTACAAATCAGTGTCCCATGTGACTTTTGAATCATTGGCCAAAACATTTTTTACCTTATTTCAACTATCGGTTCGCCATGACAATGTTCTAGAACTGATCTCTAAGTTTAAAGAAACCTCAACCACACATATCACTGACCACATTCATGAGTGGCATCAGCGACGTAGTTTATTCAAAGAAGAAACCACCAAAGAACAATTCCTCGATTGGTTTCTCAGATATCTCGTCCCCCTCCTTGCCAAAGATGTGGCCTCGACCTTCCCCCAAATTGAAGAGGCAACCATCAGCAAGGCCCAATAGTATGAAATCATTTATGCTCAGTTAGGATACTTATACACAGTACTACCTGACGCCCCGAGACCCATACCATTCGGTCAGGACAAACCTGGGATGTCTCACTCAGTGGATGGATTGATTGGTACCACAACACACCACAACTCGTTCATCCAACCACCTCCCATGTATGGTACTCCCCAATATCCACCAATGTATGGTGGATCCCCTTGTTACCCTCCCCCCCCCTTATCAACAGCCATACATTGTTGTCCTCCCTCCACCCATGAGTAGACCCTCGCCGACACCCATGATGTGCCTGGTTGTTCAACCAAGTTCTGGTACCCCCTCTACCTCAGCTTACACCCTGAGCACTAGTGAAAGTGCTATGCCTTCCTATGTAACCTATGGATAATCACCACAAAGTAATATGTACTTTCCATTTCTTGGTCCTCCACATCCCATTGATCCTCCATAAGGACAACCACACACTGGGGTTAACTTTGTTCAACCCTCTCTCGTTCAACAATTTCAAAATTTTGAACAACTGAATATGGAAAATTCGTCCCATCAGCAGAATAATGCCAAAAATAAAGGAAAAAACCGAAACAATAATAACCGAGGACTAGGGGGAAACCATCCCCAACAAAACCAACCTGATGGGGGAAACCAGAATCAAGGGAACCAGAACCCCCAAGGGGGAAATAACAACAAACGCTAAGGGAGGAACAACAACAATAACATCATGACAAACTTCCCTTGTGCTCTTTGCGGTGAGCATGGTCATTATACTCACCATTTCCCTTAAATTTATGACTTCAAAAGGATGAAAGATTCCATGAATGCACCACGTCCCCCAGCGCTGCCTTCCCCTCAGTAGACCCCACAACAGTATTTGCAACAACCACCCTCGGTTGTGTTGCAAAACCATATTCCACACTAAGGTGTGATGAATACCCAACAGGAGATGCATCATGCCCCACCAACGATGGGAGAGTATCAAAACCCTAGGAATCCGATGGATCACAATATCCTCCTCACTAGTGAAGAAAAAATTCTTCTGTAAACACACAGTCGTCAATACAAGGCACCCCCTGATCCTACTCCCACAAATTTGGAATCAGCTCCATCCATAGTTGAAAAACCTTTGATGGTTCCATGCCCTAACACTGAACCACCCATTCATATTCCCCGCATCCCATTATGTTGGAATGTCAACAACCCTCAGGCTAGGGTGACACACAATTACAGTCTGGTCGATGAGTTGGCGCAATCTTCTGTAGCCATGTCAGTCTTTGAGGTCCTCCAAACCTATCCCACTCAATGGAAACCATTGATTTCTTCCTTGGGGGCAGTCGACACTGTTGATACCAGACTCATCACATTTGATCTAGATTGTGGGGAACCCCTCCTCCCCACTTTGGTAGCTTTCTAGATACTAGTCAAAATTTGGAACATCACCATTCATAGATGTATCATTGATGAAGGTGCATCCACATGCATCATGGCCAAAACTATATGGAAAAAACTTGGCTCCCCTGAGCTAATCCCATCCGCCATTACTTTAAGAGCTTATGATTGATGACCATCCTCTCATGAAGGGCTCTTTCAAAATGTTCCCGTTGAACTCGGAGGAAAAACCATCCTGATTGACATTGAGTTTATCGATGCCCCTCTTGATTACAACATCTTGTTTGGGCGTAGCTACATGTATGATATTAAATCCATGGCCTCTTCTGTGTTTCGAATGATGATGTTCCCCCACAAAGAGAATATCATCACCGTTGACCAAGTTTCACATTATGAGCCTAACCACTCCTCCAATATAGACAAAATATTACCTCTTGTCTGCACCAGTGATCTGAAAATAGGGGGCTAACTTGTTTTTCTATGAAATCACCCTCTACTCCATTAAAATATAAACTTCAGGACCTTGCTCAATATCTCAGTTATGTAAGAAGTTTTATGTGTCAAGTTTATGCTTATTTTAAATGTTTATGTGTGAGGTATTTGTAAGGTTAAATATGTGGTTTAAATAAATACACAGAAAACATAACTTGCAGCAAATAAACCAGCAAACTCAGAACAATAACAAGATGATAAAGGAGTTCACCCCCAACTAGGCTACATCTCCTTGAGCCTCCATAAATGGACTAGGCTCTCTGGGATTAGTTTGTCAAATATTCTTTTAAAATATTCTGCTCAACTCCAATGGATTTAATGACTATACCATTGGGTTCAGAATACATAAAAACCCCAAAAATGACTATTAGATCTCTGAAAACGGACCATGGCTCATCTGGGCATGACCTCTTCTACATGTGGCCTTAAGCTTCCCTGAGCTTCCTTGTGGAAAAAACACCTATAAAAGTCCTCAAATGGATCTAAAACCTATCCCAATGTGTTCAGAGTATAAAAATTATTCAAAAATGATTATTCAATCACAGAAAATAGACTTGGGAACATCTGAGCATGACCTCCATCAATGGTGGCCCTAAGCTCCCTGGAGCTCCTGAAACTTCAAGGTAGAAAAAACTATAAAATAAGTCTTCAAATGGATTTGAAAATAGTTCCAGTGGATTCAGAACATCCAAAAACCCTTAGCTGGGATTTTTCGGCACCTCATTTGGCAAAAAATTGAAGAAGTTAGGCCTCCTGCCATTTTCCTCCTTCAAGCTTGTTGTCTCTGGTTTGCCATTTTGCACCTGTGTGTGAGTAACCTGGATTTTGGGTGCTTCCCATGACTAAACCCAACATGTGTGCCATTTCCACAATTCATGCCAATTTTCCAAACAGTTAGGGAACTAAACCCTCAAATCCCAGAGGTGTTGGTCGCATGGGGGGCCATATGGTCATGTCCCAGCGCAAAAATAGGCTCTGTTAGCATGAACGCTTGCGGGATTGATAAGTGGCAGGCACATGGGTTGGAGGACCATTTAAAAAACAAATCCATGTGCCAAAACTCCATGGAGTGGTCACATGGGAGGCTCATAGGATTAGGGGTTGGGGCTAAGCCCCAAACTGGACGCGCCCAAACTATACAACATGCAAATTTAATATATTTTAAAACATATATATAATAAGTAACATAGAGTGGTGCATTGGCAGGGTGGTCGTTGCTAAAGATTTTGATTGGTAGAGGAGGTCTGGGGTTCGATCCCCGCAGACTCTATAAAATTTTACCAAACCATACCATAATAGGGTGCCATGTGGTAGCCCACGCCTAGGCCATGTGGCACCAAACCATTTGACAAAAAGATGCCACGTGTCTCAAATCTATTCGTCCACGTGTCTCACATGCATTCACTCACGTGTCTGCCCAAACTGCCAACTCAGAAATGAAACGTCATCATTTTCCACATCATCTTCCATGTGTGAGTCATACCCTACCACATCAATATGTACAGACTGTACAGATTGTACAGTCAACAATTTTTTTCCTTGTTTGGAAAATCGAACAGAATGTGATATCTCACTCATACGATGTTTGTTTGACCCCTTTCAAAGTGCGTTGGGTTCATGACGACGAGGGCTATGCACCTATTTTTTTTTAGGCGATTCCAAACACTTTCATTTTTGGGCTAAATTTTGACCCCTGGTCTAGATTCTGATCATGCCTTCCCACTGAAAGGCTTTTGGACCCACAAAATCTCATGATTATTTTCACGAGCTTCATTACTCTTTTACTTCCAAGTTCTATCAACTGATTCTACTTGAAAAAGTATTTTTGGCAATCACTTGGGTACCTTGACATGCCTTGCATTACAACTGGCCATGTCCCTCAACCACTATCCTCTGGCTGCTTCTGACCCACTGTTCTCTTTGTGCTTGGAAGGATGACAACCTTCCCACTGAGAATCAAATCCCTCTTTTGAACTCTTTGGCATCAACACAATTCACTCTACAATGGCTGCAAAAAATTTCTTGCGACATCTTTTCACAAACCAAGAAAACCATCAATCTTGAAAAAAAACTTGATACATGACTGAAATTGATGCCAACAAAGTATTTTTTCTCTTCAAGAAAATGATCGCATTTTGTACTTCATCAAAGCACATGGCGTTTTCCTGCATCTTGGTGTACTCAAAATCGACTTGCAAGCCAACAAACACCATCAACTAAACATAAGTCGAAAAACATGATCGACACAACATAGTCGTCAAGACAACATCGACACAAGCCGAGACTCATTTGAAACATATCGACATTCCCAATGACAATTCGACATTCATGATACACAAACATGTCAAAATCACGAGTCACTCATAATGAACTATCACCAAGTTCAGTATTTACACACACACAAAAACAGATGCATGTGCATAGCTCTTCAACTCTCCTTCAAGTACGAACATAAGTACATAAACCCAAAAACATGTGGGTACATAAGAGATGAAATGAAAAGCTATAAATCGCTGCAACAAGTGAGTATCATATCCCTCTTTTACATCCTCTTGGCGAAGTTGTGCAACAACAAGAATGCCTTCAAAAGAAATGCATTCACATGCAAACTTGCATCATACAAGTTATGATAAACTACTGCAACTTGTCATACTTTCAACATAAATGCATACATAAGGCTGAAATGTGCATCTACAAACAAAGAAATGCAAGCCTTACTTATTCAAGAAAATTAACCAATTCTTACCAAGCCAATTCAATGGTGATTTTTTCTGTTGAACATCGTCTTCTTGTGAATCATCTTGACACACATTGATGATGGAATCTCCTCTTCCATTCTTGCCAGTCTCTTTATCCATCTGCTTCTCATGTTGTGGATGAGTGGTTGGAAGCAATGTCCAACATTGGTCAATGAGATGACCCCTCTTCTGGCAGTGAGTGCAAATATTTTGCATCCTCTTTTCAAGTTGCCTTTGCTTGGAAATTTTCCTAAATGTGGTCAATCTTTTCCAACATTTTGAAACATGATGGTTATCTAAACCAAAATATGTACATGGAATTTTTCTTCCATTTTTACATGCAAATTTACCATGCTTAACATAATAAAAAGCAACTGAATGGTAGGTGGAAATATACCTTGAACATTCACCTTTATCACCTTCTTGAGGAGGTGAATTTGAAGAATTACCAGCTCTCTTTTGAAGAACAACAAAAATTTTCTTGTCCTCATGGCTATCACAACTCTCTTGTTTCACACATTTCATTCATCTTGAACACATACTTTGCATGCTTGAGGGATTGAACTTGAAACAAAAGTTATTGAACATTCACCTTTATCACCTTCTTGAGGAGGTGAATTTGAAGAGTTATCAGCTCTCTTTTGAACACCAACAACAATTTTCTTGTCCTCATGGTTGTCACAACTCTCTTGTCTCACACATTTGCATTCATCTTGAACACATACTTTGCGTGCTTGAGGGATTGAACTTGCAACAAAAGTTGTTCTTGGAACTGTTTCCCTTGTCTCCTCAACTTTGGAATATGCTCCATCTTTCTATTCATATCCAAGACCCCTATACTTGGGCCTCTCCTCAACAACAATAGGCTCAACAATTCCTTGTGCATGATTCCCTAACCCTCTACCTTCATAGCCCATTTTTAACAATAACTTAGACCCTATTCCTCTAGTGTGATTTTCAAAAACACCAAAGCATTCATCTTGAGAGGAATTTGAAAAAAAACCAACATTGCATACCTCATGTTCATGCATTTACTTGGTAATAGTTTCCTTTGCCTCATGGAGTTGAGTCTCTATCTCATGCAACTTTTCAAGAAGCTAGTGCTTCTCCTCCTTCATGGCCATCAACTGCTCTTGAAGGACAATGCTCTCCTTCCTATCTTACCACATCCATTGCACCATATCTCTCATGGTTACAAATTCATTCAACATATCTTTGTCAAATAACTTGGTTAATGAAGATGTATGAGAACTATCAATGTTTGAAGCTTCCTCCATCCTTGCAAGATATCAAACTTCAACACAAAACTTGCACAATAATACCAACAACTATATCTCTAGCTATCAATGGATATCACATGAGAAAAACTATGCTCTGATACCACCTGATCTGAAAATAGGGGGCTAACTTGTTTTTGTATGCAAGAACCCTCTACTCCATTAAAATATAAACTTTAGGACCTTGCTCCATATCTCAGTAATGCAAGAAGTTTTATGTGTCAAGTTTATGCTTCTTTTAAATGTTTATGTGTGAGGTCTTTGTAAGTTTAAATATGTGGTTTAAATAAATATACAGCAAACATAACTTGCAGCAAATAAACCAGCAAACTCACAACAATAACAAGATGATAAAGGAGTTCACCCCCCACTGGGCTACATCTCCTTGAGCCTCCATCAATGGACTAGGCTCTCTGGGGTTAGTTTGTCAAAGATTATTTTACAAGATGCTGCTCAACTCCAATGGATTTACTGATTGTACCATTGGGTTCAAAATACATAAAAACCCCAAAAATGACTATTAGATCTCTGAAAACGGACCATGGCTCATCCGGGCATGACCTCTTCTACATGTGGCCTTGAGCTTTCCTGAGCTTCCTTCTGGAAAAAAAACTTGTAAAATTCCTCATATGGATCTGAAACTTGTCCCAATGTGTTCATAACATAACAATTAGTCAAAAATGTCTATTCAGTCACAAATAATAGACTTGGGCTCATCTGAGCATGACCTCCATCAATGGTGGCCCTAAGCTCCCTGGAGCTCCTAAAACTTCAAGGTAGAAAAACATGAAAACGAAGTCTCCAAATGGATTTTAAAATAGTGCCAATGGATTAAAAACATCCAAAAACCCCTAGTTGGGCTTTTTCAGCACCTCATTTGGCCAAAAATTGAAGAAGTTAGGCTTACTGACATTTTCCTCCTTCAAGCTTTGCTGTCTCTGGTTCACCATTTAGCACTTGTGTGTGAGTAACCTGGCTTCTGGGAATTTCCCGTGCCTAAAACCATCACGCATGCCGTTTCCAAAATTTGTGCCAATTTGTCGAACAGTTAGGGAACTAAGCCCCCAAATCCCAGAGGTGTTGGGCGCATGGGGGGCCATATGGCCACGTCCTAGCGCAAAAATAGGCTTTGTTAGCATGAACGCTTGTAGGCTTGACAAGTGGTGGGAACATGGGTTGGATGACTATTTCAAAAACCAAATCTGCGTGCCAAAACTCCATGGAGTGGTCACATGGGAGGCACATAGGAACAGGGGCTGGGGCTAAGCCCCAACCTGGACGCACCCAAACTATACAGCGTGCAAATTTTAATATATTTTAAAACATATATATAATAAGTAACATAGTGTGGTTTGTTGGTAGGGTGATCGTTGCTAAAGAATTTGACCGGTAGAGGAGGTCTGGGGTTCAATCCCCACATACTCCATAAAATTTTACCAAACCATACCATAATAGGGCGCCACGTGGCAGCCCACGTCTGGGCCATGTGGCACCAAACCATTTGACAAAAATATGCCACATGTCTCAAATCTATTCGTCCACGTGTCTCACACACATTCTCCCCCATGTCACCCCAAACTGCCAACTCAGCAATGACACGTCGACACTTTCCACATCATCTGCCACAAGTGAGTCATACCCTGCCACGTCAGCATGTACGGACTATACAGACAACAATTTTTTTTCCTTGTTTGGCAAATCGAACAGAACATGATATCTCACTCATCCAATGTCAGTTTGACCCCATTTGAAGTGCATTGGGTTCATGATGATGAGGGCTACTCACTTGTTTATTTTGAGGTGATTCTGAACACTTTCATTTTTGGGCTAAATTTTGACCCCTGGTCCAAATTCTGATCAACCAGTGTCGATGCCTATCCACTCATGGATATGGGTCTCAGAATTTTTAAAGATACATCTTTGCTAGGGGCATACCTTGGAGCACCACCACTCATACACCCCTTAGAACAAGTGTGTGTCATATATTCCAATGGAACTTAAAATGGAGATACCATTCCTCCCATAGAGGATTCTCCACCCCTCGACGTCCCATCAGTTGAAGAAATCCTACCTTAGGAATTACCTAAGAACCCTACGACACCACTTACCCCTAATTTCCCCTTCCCTAAGGGAAAATCCTAGTTTTGGAGACAATCCCCCAAGCCATCACTAAAATCCCCTTCTTCTACCCCCCACCGGGAGTATAAGCGTTTCAGGTAGCAGCAAAGCTTACCCTTCCCAACATGGTGTTGGAAATTTCGGTATGGTATCTCCACCCACCTGCGATATTTCCTCAACCATCCCTCCCTCCCTAAACAGAGGGAATCCCGATGCAAATTCCAGTACTAACCCCAACCGCACCACCTTCACCCCCACTTGCCAGCACCCCCACCATAACTGGGGGCAGATGGAAGAATAAGGATCCCACTGCTCCACTTCATCCCCGAGTTCAACCTCCTTGTGAATTATGTGAGAAATAAGGACACCCCACAAATAGATGTYCCTCTCTCCCCAAGTTACGCAACTTGATCCAACTCCCCCGAGAAACCACACCACTCATCGCTTCATCAAGAACACCTAGTACTACCACCACGTCCCCTACTATAGGCAGTAAAGGGTTGCAATTTTTTTTTTCATGTGACATCTATTTAGAATACGACCACTACACTCATCATTTCCCTGCATTACCTCAGTTTCGGTAGACACTAACAATAGTACGCCAAACCTTTTAGCAAGACCCTCCTCCATCCATGTCCTCAAATACCCACGTCACTGACATCCATTATGTCATGACCTCGGTCAAAAAAAATATGAGGTTCCCTTGCTCTCTTTGTGACTCACTTGATCATTTCACATACTAGTGTCCTACGATCATTGAATACATGCGTCGTCAAATGGTCCTTATTCAAGATTGTCCAAACACCACACTCCCTGTTATACAAGTAATTCCACCTATTCCTTTTCCAGCTACTGACCCCATCAGCTCCCCTAAACCTAAGTCACTTCCCACTCCTCCATGGCTCATTGATGGACTGTCTAAGGATTTTCCACCAAATCCCCACAATTCTCCGGTTCATTCCCCGCAAGAAATCTTACCCCCGCCCATAGATCACAACCCACAGTGCATGAACATCTTGTTTATGTCAAGCATTCCATCACACTATCCTTATGATACCCCCTCTCTATCTTCACTAACTGAATACCATCACATGGTGACTATCACCAATGTTACTTCCCCAGATCCCCTGCAGTCTCACATTTACCACTACGACGAAGATATCCTAGAGGAACTAACTACCCTCGATTTCCCATAGAATGCGCTCCATCATCGAGCGCTCTTTCTCTCACAGGAATTCTTTACCCCTCATATTTGAGCCTCCATATGCGCAATTGAAACAAAGGATTTCATTCCATCTAGGCATATAGACTGGTTTAACAACCCTATCTCTACTACCGATGCTTTTGAAGAAGGCAACATGGCCAATATTTCCCCCATTGTCAAAATTGACATTTTTGTCAAACCAAGAATCATAGAAGAAATCACCATTGGTGCCACATGCTCCCCTGAGGAACTCACATCTTACAAAGCTCTCTTTCAGGAATATCGGGATATTTTTGCCTGGTCATATACAGAGATGCCTAGCCTGGATCCTTCTATCATCGAACATCACATCGACACATGGCCAGATGTCACCCCTGTACATCAAAATAAATGCCCACTGCACCCATCCAAAGCAATGGCTATCAAAGACGAAATTGACAAACTACGCGCTGCAGGGTTCATATGCCCCATCGCATACACATCATGGGTTTCCAACCCCATCCCTATCAACACAAAACAGGACACTATTCATGTCTACACTGACTTCCGCAATCTCAACCATGCTTGACCCAAAGACAACTTCCCTACCCCTTTCATCAAGAAAATCATCGATGAATATGCCAGCCACGAGGCTCTATCCTTCATGGATGGTTTCTCTGGCTACAACCAAATCCAAATCCATCCAGTGGATTGGTATAAAACCGCATTTACCACCCCATGGGGTAATTTCGCGTATCGTGTTATGAATTTTGGACTGAAGAACACAGGTGCGACGTTCCAATCAGCCATGACTTGTGTATTCCATGATCTCGCTCGAATCATCCTCACTTACTTGGATGACCTCACTGCTTGATCCAAGAAACAAACTCAACATCTAGATGACTTACGAATTGTCTTTCAAAGGTGTCATCAGTACAATATCCGCTTGAATCCCTTCAAGTGTGTATTTTGCATCACTGTCGAATGCCTCCTTGGGTTCATCATTTCCAAACATGGCATCACCATGGACCCCCTCAAAGTCCAACCTATCACAGAAATTCCACCACCTCAGAATTTACACCAATCGCAGAGCCTACAAGGCAAAGCCAACTTTTTGCGATGCTTTGCCCCAGATTATGCCACTCATGTGCATGGTTTCCTTCATTTATTGCATCATGATATCTTATTTTTATGGGATGAACATGCTTAAACCACTTTTGATGATTTAAAAGAGGATCTCTCCAATGCCCCTTTGATTAGTCCACCTAAATATGATTGCGAATACGTCCTCTACTTATCGGTCTCAACCATCTCAGTAGAAGGGTTTCTCGTCCAACTAGGGGATGACAAAAATGAGCATGTTATTTACTACATCAGTAAAAACCTTTCAAGACTACCCCTTAAATACAATCATGAAGAGAAACTCGCCCTTGTAGTCCAAAAACTGCATCATTATATCTTGCTTCGCACTACCAAAGTCGTGGAAGATTCCAACCCTATGCAGTACTTTCTTAGTCGATGATAAATTAATGGAAAATTTTCTTTATGGATCATCATCCTTTAGGAATACGACCTAGAGTTTGAAACTCCCAAAAGCAGGAAAGCACTTGTTCTTTCCAATCTCATTACAGTGTTTCCCTCAGACACCACAAGTTCTCCCATCAATACAAATTTTCCCGATGAACACCTCTTCTACATCCCATCGGATGGCCCTTAGAATGGAAACCTTCTCGTATACCTTCGGGCATAGAAGTTTGGGCCTCATATTTCACAGGATGATCGTCGACGCATTTTCCAGCAGGCCCCTTGATACCTCCTTATCGGTGAAATCTTATAACGACGTTGGTTCAACACCATACTACATCGATGTTTGACCATCGACGAGGAAAAAAAAGTCTTGAATGATTTCCATAACGATGCTTGTAGTGGCCACCTCTTAGGGATGTCCACCGCCCAAAAAATCATTTGAGCCGGATACTTTTGGCCCACATTGTTTCATGACTGCATCCACACTGTGAAGGCATGTGACAAATTCCAGCTTTATGCAAACAAAGCATGAGTGTCGCCCACTATTTTACATCCAGTCATCATTTCCAACCCCTTCTACAAATGGGGCATCAAATTCATGACTTTCAACCCTCCATCTAGAAATGGACACAAGTACATCGTCATGGAATTCGATTAATTTCCCAAATGGGCTGAAGCCATGCCTACCTTCAAAAACACTGTTGACACAACAATGCATTTTGTCTTCAACCACATCATTACCTACTTCAGAGTCCCACTACAATTAGTCTCTGATCACAGTAAACACTTTGAGAATGATATCTTCGTCGAAATCTCCTCAATGTTAGGCTTCTCCCATGATTTTTCCTCCCCATTCTGCACTCAGTCAAATAGATAGGTCGGGGATTTTAACAAAGTCCTAAAAACCATGTTGCAACACATTATTAACAAACATAATACCAACTGGCATCATATGTTGTTTTCATCACTATGGGCTTATCGCATGATAGTTAAAACTGCAATTGGTTTTACACCATTTCATCTCGTCCATGGGGTCGAAGCAACTCTCCCCATTGAGTGTGAAATTCCCACATTATGCACCGCTATTGAGCTATTACCTGACACTGCTCCAATGGAGAAATGCTTGCTGAAATTAGATTCGCTGGATGAAGACTATTAATATTCATTACAGAACAACAAGGCACCTAAAAAACAGCCGAAGGCCACCTTTGACCACCATGTCAACCTTCACTCATTTAACAAAGGAGATCTCATCCTAGCCCACAATATCGCTCACGATACTTTTGGTCATGGGAAATTAGATTCATTATGGCATGGACCCTACATCGTCAAACACTGCCTCACTAAAGGCACATACATCCTAGCCTCTCCAGAAGCCTACCCTCTCAAAGAACCCATCAACAGTTTGTACTTAAAGAAATTTTATGGCTAAGCATAGTCATTCTACACTAGGCTTTTTCTTTTTTGTACACATTTGTAGAGTTTTTAGTTTTCTTTTTTTCCCTCCATGCCTTATGTCTGATCTACCATTTGTGTTATTGATAGATGTCTCCTCCATCAACCTACCACATCGGTTATGCAGATGGAGCTAGCCGATGGACACAAAATCTCGCTTCGACCACTTGGGCCCTCTATACCTCCTCACATGAACTGCTCCACTCCACTGGTATATTTTTGGGATCAACAACCAACAACCAAGAAGAATACACAATCGTCATTGGCCTCCTTGCTGAGGCCAGTCACCACCATATTCATCACCTTAGCATCTTATTAGATTCTCAGCTTATCATCTTGCATCTCAACAATGTGTACTGTGTCCGTGATCCTTGCCTCTTCTGCAAATACCTGCAAGTTAGACTCTTATCTCGACATTTTGATTCAATTACATTTACACATATTCCATGAAAATCCAATCAAATAGCAGATAATATGGCTAACCTAGTGTTAGATTGACATATATCACATCAAGACATCATCACACATACATAAAAACATCAAAAGTCTGTCACAACATATAGATTAGGCATCATAAAAAGAATCACAAAAACACTATCACATGTGAACATTATGGAGATCATAAACCATGTATATCTATATATACATAACGATCAATGTATCATCAATATTTACAAAATGGTACAAACTATACATAGCCCGTAGGCAAGTGAACCCCCCTCACCCCTATAAGCACAAAATAGGTGTCACACTACCCTATACCATGGTCACGTAGGCCTATATAAATACACAAAAATATACATCAAAAACTCATGGTGCCTCTAGAGCACCACCACCAGGTCCTCTATCTAGAGGAGGTGCCCCACCAGCTGGGGGTCCTCCAGGTCCTGGGTGTCGCCCAGTCATAACTGCCCCCTCTACAACTTCTTTGTGGATCAAGGTCTGCAACTCTGCCGAAAGGGACATGCACTTCTCCAAGACTCCCTCATCCTAGATTTGAGTCCACATGCCCTCGGGCACTCCTTGTAGCACCACCTCCAACCGGTGGTCGAAGTCCTCTAAACACCTTGCTGACCTCTACCAGAGGAGCATGTGATGGCACTACACCAGGGTCATGAAATATACACCTCCTACTAGATCTCACATCACCTTATGGCCTCACCCCAGCCTCATCCCTCTGGCATCTCTCTTTCACCTGCGGTGGTCTCACTAGCCCTTGATGACCTGGATCTTCCACCACCTATGCCTCTCAGCCTCGCAGCCCCACATATGCAAAATCACAACTAAATGATAGCATAAACATCCATCCATAATATAAACATATCCTAGACTATCAACATCACAAAACATAAAGTACACCAACATACCTCTCTGGTCCCAAACCTCCCCAAGAGGAAACACCATATCTGGATCCTGATGATAGTCCATCCCACCATATGGGTAATGCATTATAATTTGTGGCATATGGATGGCCACCCTCCATAAGGTAGCCGTAAAATAATGGCCACCCTCCCCACCTCCATGCCGCAAAAAAATATATTCCACCGCATCAGTCGTGGCTCCCGTGCCTCAGCCGCTGGCAGCAACACCCTAGGGCGCAACATGGGCACCCTCTCCAAAAAGAACGCCACAAAGATCGATCTAAAGGAAAAATCACTGGATTCGGCAGTCTAACACCGGTTAATCAACCTAATCATCTTGGTGTGCAGTAACAATCCCCAAGTGAAGAAGTCCCCATCCAATACTCTTCGCATGATGACCAACTGACCACCACTAATCCATTGCGTCACCAAGGACCCGTAGATCCTCAAAATCATAGCCACGATGCACTGATGTAACAAATCATCCATCACCTCGATACGTAAAACCAAACATGACATAATGTTCGGTCCCAAACAATACCTCTGTGCCACATCTTCCAAGTGGACACCCACTGGAAACTAGGCATCGACAGGTAGGGCCATTCCCCGAAAAGGGAGCCCTATCAAGAAAAAAACATCCTCCCTCATAGAGAATGTCAATTTCTCTCCCCACACAATGAAACACTGCAGATAATTTTTCCACATCGAGATCAAATACTACAAAAGGTACTTCTGTGCCCGTATCAATGGGCAGTTAAAGAAATTCAGCAAACCACAGGCTGCCAAAAGTCTCTGGATGCCCGACTCATCTCTCACCGCCTCCCTTAGGTGCTCCCAGTCCCTCTCTCTCCAATGGACTGAAATACTACATTGATCCCCTGCATTCACACAAACACCACTTGATCAACCATCATCATCATTAAAAAACTTCAAAAAATACAAGTTTTTCAAAACCCCCCAACTTTGCCTCATGTGTGCGGTTGTCACCCCCACAGGCACGCACATATGCGCACCTATTATTCTCATAGTTTTTCTTCAATGCACAGTTGTCGAAGAAATAGATGTGCATCATTGCGCATCTGTCACACCCACAGGCGTGCATTCATGCACACCTATTCGCTACATAATTGTGCACTAGTGTGCAGCTATGTGTGAAACAGTTGCGCACAGTGCACAACTATACTTCGAATAGGCGTGCATCCAATGCACACCTATTTTCCTCACTCATGTAGCCCCATGTGTGACTGCCTTCAACACAAACACTCACCTGAGCATGGTTATCCTTTGATCTCCCGCGCACCTGGGGGCCCACCCTTGCAAAAACCCATAGTACGGCCATCCGTACGACCCTGCCCAGAAAAGAAACCCTAATTACTATGAAGGAGGATGAGACCACTAACCTAGATCTCACAAATCTTGGATCAGCTGGCTCGAACTCCCAGAATCTCCAAATCTCCTCTAAAAACCTCTCGTCAACTCACTATGCCAGCATGTACAAATGAGGTGGTATTGTGGGCCCCACAACTATATAGTCTCCCTTTTTCCAAACTTCCATGCTCAATTATAGGAACTCAAAGCATATTTTTTCCGATCCGTCTTCAGCCACGAGATCAGGATCCTGCCACCTACACAGTCACATTCCCTGGGTCACCATCCATCCTCAACATCAGAGGATCATTTTTCTCACATCACGCCCAAGTACACATGCTCACGTTCAAAATTATCAAATAATTGTTACATGTTCTTTATATTCAGATATTGTTCATGTCAGGTATTTGATTTTCATGTGTGTAGGTATGTGGTCATCAAAAACCAATGAAGCTCCTTCAGGTATATTATCGACACTGGCATGCAATCATTCCCTCTGAATATCAATTACATTTCCCAGTCACACCCCTCGACATTCGCTTGTAGGATCCCCACATCCGGCTCTACATTACTATCACCTCCACTACCTTCCAGTACTATCACTTGGTAGCACTCTCCCCGACATGAGTTGTCCCATTCATAATCCCCTTTATCACTTTTACACTCATGCTTCTTTCACCCCCTAGGGATGGGAGTCCCGATAGTCTTACGCATGTTCGAGAATCATCCACATACTCCTTCTCCTCATTATGCAAGCTTTCCCAATGGAATCCCAGGATATCTCCCCATGGTTCTTGTTTGACTACGCCTCTATAGTATCATTAATGCTCTACTTCATCCACAATTAGCTTTCCCATATGCATATTGGCCTCCATTCATTTACCTCATACAGAAACCTACCCATGGGGCCCCCACCATCACTAGTTCTCCATGCAACTTGAGCCCTCCTAGGCCAAGCCATATTACATTGGGGCACCCATTTCTGTATATCCACACTTATCCAAAATTATTTTTTATTCATTTGGTAATTGTACAAAGCCTTTGTTTCCAGCATTTTCATAGCTTTTTTATCTCCCTTGGCGACCTTGTTTTTTATGGCAAAGCAACCCATGTCGCCCTTGGTTGGGGCATTCATTACCTTATACTCTTGTTGACATCGTCCATAAATTACGAGTATCCCATAGTCCATATACCCATAATCTTTGAGTTTGTCCACTTTGACACGCCTCTGGCACAATTTAACCCATGTCAAGTCATCCCCCTCATGCTAGATCCAATTTCACGATTTCTTCCACTCACACTTCACATATATCCCCAACCAAGGGAAGTATTGAGTCTCACCGCATCTTCACTTCGTCCATGTACCTCATCAGTTCCTGATCTCATCCAATGGATTTCATGAAGCCCTTTGCTTCTTGGAGTCACATCTCCTTTTTTGTCGATATCAGCACAGTTTCCATAAGGGAGACAATATCTTAACTCTCATTACCTTTACAATGAGGAGTCTCGGATAGAACAGAGAGAACCATCATCTCTCTCTGTTGTCATTGACCCCCATAAATTTCGATGTCAACACACTCTCATGTTACGGTGGGTCTTACTATGCGACTATTGCAGTTATTTTTTACTCACCAAAGACCTCT
>SNQJ01S0226763.1:0-14583 GCA_010110895.2 Picea sitchensis | reverse complement strand
ACTGTAGTTGATGTAAGGTATATTCTCAATGTAAGTATAGGAAGGAGGTCCTGTTTTGACTGCATTTTTGATGGGTTCTTCACGTTCTTTGTCCTTATTGTCTTCTTTCATCAATATTTGGATAGACCCTAGTTCTTTCCCTTGGAACTTCGCAAGCATTTCCTTGTATTCATCTGTCCTTGAGAGTGGTGGGACCACCTTTTATATAGATGGAGGATGAGCACTTTCCTATGGCTAAGGGGTTGAATATTCATTTCTTCTAGTGTATGTCAAATATTCCCTCTTCCCTAGTTCCTTTCTTTGATTGTTTGTCAATTGGTTTAACACCTGGAGTCTTCCCTCTCTTTCTCCCCGTCTTCTGGCCTCGTCAATCTATTCCTGTGTGACCTCCTCTTGGAGGTTACAGATCATATCCATGAAGTTCATACTATCGGGAGAGTCTTTGTCTTATTGGGGACATTCATCTTCTCAATGAGGTTCTTGACATGGAGAACACCATGGTGTCTGCTCTACGTTGACCATTCCAATGGGTTTCAAAGTATCATGGGCCTTTGCCTCTTATTGAGGCCTTGGTTTCGAACCTATGGAATCTCTTTATTGTCTAGAAAACTGAGATCTGGGGGTAGATTGATTTCTTTCTACAGTGGTTAATCTTCACATGATCTGATTCCGAGCTTGGATAAATTGGGTAATCATCTGATCTATCTTCTGAGTCAAGAGGGAAATTGGATTAGGAGCAATGCTACTCGAAGCCTTAGTCTTTTCTTCTGCCTTTACACGAGGATACTGAAAACGATCAACCTTTGAGTCAAGGAGATTTTCTTCAATCTTTGCACTATACTTTCTGGCTTGTGCTAAGGTGGTGGGAATATTTTCCTTCATAATGAAATGAAATTTCCCATCGAATGCATTCATATAGAGGAGATGAACAATTGCAACTGTAGGAAACAAATCTATCAAAATCTAATTGTACAATCTGTCAAACCTGTTGTCAAATTCACTCATTATCTCATTCTCTTTTTTCTTTATCTAATTGAGTTGAGCTACAAGCGTCCCATTGTCTTTCTTTGTTGTCCATCTGTTCTTGAATAACTTGGAAACATCCTGATAAAATGCTATGTGATTTTCAGGCAAGCCTTTGAACCATCTCTAAGCATCTTCAGTCAACGATGAGGCTAGTAGCTTCATTGCTACATCCTCATGTTCCACTTCGGCATTTTACATGTCTTTTCTTATGGCATAGAGATGATCACCAACAGTGATGACATTGTTTCCTGGAAACTTTGGCAACCATTTATTGGACTCTTTCGACATTGTGTTGGGGTATCCAGGGATGGTGGTTATGTTCAGGGTTTTAAAGGTCTTTTTCCCAAGGTTCAGCCATTGGAGTAAGGAGAAGGTTATCGTGAAAAAGGGTTTTGACAATGAGAGACTTGGGATGAGGCCTTATTTAGTAGACCTTATAAGATTTGAATTTCCTTGGGGGAAAAGTATTAATGGAAGACAAATTCTTGGAAGGTGGAGTCGCCAGATGAGATTCAAGAAGAGCTCATCAAAGTTGGGAGGGGAGCATCCTTCAAGTGGAGTCGCCATGAAAGCTAGGGGTAAAGGATTTGGTATGGTAGCTTGCCAAAATGTTGTTAGGGCATGAAAGAGGATTCAAAATCCTCCCCAACAACGATGTTGCAATGTTGTCACACAAGTTTTAGGTTGGGAAAATCCCGACCCAAACCACAATATGGCTACAACTAAGAGAACACCTACCCATTGTCACGTTAGATAGGTATTCCCATCACTTTAGAGGTGAAGTGATCACCTCAAGGGGGGAATAACGGGTGACCCTAGGGAGAAATGAGTCAGAAAGTGGGATGATTAAATGAATGAACCTATATATCAAGTTACTATATGGAAGAATGATTGAGAATGAGTATTGGGAGTGGTTTAAGGTTGCCAAGTCCTTAGGTACATGCTGAAAGTGTTTGTACCTCCCGGGAACATAAGAAAAGCCAACTGTACGAGCTATATGTTAGGTGGATAAGTAAGTTAAGATTGTTTTCCCTAATTTCAGTAGTCAACAAAAATATATATCAACAAAGAAATGATTATTAGAGATGATAAATAAGTTCCAAAAGTCAAGATAATGATACAATAGCTAAGCTAGATATGACTAGTACAACTCAAGATTGAAGGAGAAAGACTTTAGCATAAATGCAAGGCTATTATAAACAAGTGTTACATAGATAATTTATCAGCCTTATGGCTGTATCAAACAAGTTGTTACATCAGAAACATCAGCCACCAAAAATTGCAAGTAACCCACCCAAAAAGTGCACTATGATTAGTAGATTGTAGTGGCAGAATATTGACAACTTCTGACGGCTGGATTGTGAGTTATTCAAGAAAGTGTTTAGGGTTTTCCGCAGCCCTATTGGCTGTAGCTTTACGTTTATAAAATAATCAATAAGTTCTTAGAGAAACAAGATGCCTTGAGGTCTTTAGGAGGCCTCAAGGAGCTAGAACAATTTCCAATTTAGACAATCTCAAAATCACGAGTTTTCACTTTTACCAATGTAATATTTTATTTCTCAAAAATGCAATTAGATTAGTGCCTTTAGCTGTTGGGTTATGGAGTCAAATAAAGAATGAGCTATCAATGCTATCTCCTTGGGGGTGTAAGCCCTTTTACTCCCCAAGGAAAGCAAGGCTAACTAGGAAGTACTAGGAGGGTGTAAGCCCTTTTACTTCTCCTAGCAAAACTTTATGCAATAACCATTCCATAAAGAAGAAGATAAAATAAAATATCTCCTTCAAATATTTTTCAAGTGTCTCCAATCACCACCAAACCCTAGCCCTAGGGTGATGATAAGCCCTTAAAGGGTGACGTTTTGGCCCTTTCAATCAAGTTGTTTGGCATGTAGGGGCTGGAACAGATCCTCTAAGATGTTGTCTAGGCCTCTAAATGCATGTCATCACCATTCGATGTGTGGGCCCTTGGAATCCAACTTGTGGGATTCAAGCGATGGAAGGCCAAGCTAGGCTCGTTCTTGCAAAAATGTCCACCAACTTGGTCTGGAAAAGACAAATGAATACACCCTCCAAGGGTCTCAAGTCAAATGCATCATGATGAGTAAATAAAATCAATAAAATATACATCCAAGCATGTACATCCAAACCACCTCATCCAAATAAACAAGTGCTCAAATTCCCTATGCAATTTTCCAAGTTTAGGAATGGGAGGGTTGGAAAAATGAACTATTGAGTGAATCATACCTCAAGTTTAGGGGTGTTTCCCAAGGGGAACTATTTCTAAGTCATGTGGATGAGGTGTCATGGATGGGGAGAAGACTCTTGGGCATGAGGTTCATGACGTACAAGGGGTTGTAGTGTCTCATCTACAGGTGCATTTGTAGAGGGTGTGCTGAACCTTCGTTTTCAATGCAACCTTTTTCCAAGCCCATTTATTACCTTTTATTATTTCAAGATGTTTCCAGTTCTAAACCAAGGTGGGGCTTCTACCTAAGCATGAAAAATTGTGCCCACCTTGACTCTACCCCGATCACATCATGCTTCCCCAAGTTGAAAACATGCATGGGGATTCTACCTAAGCATTAAAAACAGTGCCCACACATGCTTCACCTTAGTTGGCATTTTGTATTAGTTATTTTTCATGTGTTCCATCAGTTTCTTATGAGAGACATTTTGTTTTCCTCGAGATCCCTAGGTGAACATATAGAAGGTTAATGATTAGCTTTTATCTTTTTCCAACTACAAGCCTCTGGGCCTTCAACGCCTTCTTCCTATAAGATGAAGGACAATCCCTTCTTGGGTCAGTATATCCGAAAATACCAAGGATGAGGGGATGAAGTGTGGAAAGTGACAAGTATGGTCGAGAATGGCACGATGACTCGTCAAGAGGACCTCCCAGTAGAAAACCTATCCCTAAGGGTGACCCACTTTCTAGGGTGCAATGTGAACCACCAAAGTAAAATAGGGAAAAGAGCATAATGTCCAAGCAAACGTTACATAATGAAACACAGTAATAGATGCAACAAAATCAAATGCCTCAAATATTGAAATGAAACTCACCATGATACCTGGAGTGTACCTTGTTGAGAAAGACCCAATGCTTTCCAGAAGCTAGCTGATGCGGTGGATTCCATTGTGATGAACCTTGAGCTATGGTGGCGAGGTGGGTCTTTGTCTATGCAAGTTGACACTATTGGTTAGGCTATCTCTTGGTACTCCATGTATGCAACCTAGGGGCCTCGAGACAACATCTCCTTAGTTATCTCTAGGAGTACGGGATAGCAAGACCTAAATTTCCAAATTGGGACCAACTACTCAAATGGCTCTGCAAGTTGATTCCTCCATTTTTTCACCCATAATGCATTGAGATAGATAAAAAATAATATAATGAACCTATCCAAATCATACCTCCCCATTCATGGAGGATTTTGGTCCCCAAAATATTTTACTGAATGAGGTGAGCAAATGTTTCCTCTACCTTCTCCGTGGAGTACCACTGTGCTTTGCCTGGAAGTTGTCCTTTCAACCCAATCTGCCAAAGGTCATGCTACCTCTGTCTTGTAGCTCTGGATTTATTCTACAAAATTGTGTCTTCTGCTAATTCTGCTCGAGCATATAGTGTTATGTACTCTGTGGAATGTAGCACTTGCTCCTCCTCTCGATCCAACATGGAAGGCTCATAGAGTTTGAGATTCTCCACATTCGCTACTGAGTAAATGTGCATGTATGGGGTAGATTGAGCCTATAGGTGTTATCTCCCACCTTCTCCAATATATCGAAAGGTCCATACCATAGAGCCTTGATCTTCTTACTAGGACCTTGTAGTATCTCCTTGTTCAGTTATAACCAAACTCCATCTCCCACTTTAAATGACTTTTCGATTCTGTGTTGATCATGTTTGGCCTTGTATTTTTCTTGTGACTTCTTCAACGTCTCATGTACTTCCAAATAGATTTTCCTAATATTATCAACATTTTTTTCTACTCTCAATGCATCTCTCATGAGGTGCCCCCTCACTCCTCTTGGTTGTCCATATACAACATCCAAGGGTGAAGGTGGAAAATATCCAAATCAAGTTTTAAAAAGTGACTCACTGATCTGGATTATTTTCGACACGAAATGAGATCGGAGATATAATAAAGAAATGCACAGAGATATCGCAGATATTCAATAATATAACATAAATGTATCATAGATGCAACCATAAACACAGATATACAGTAATAGATGATTTCTATTAATGAAAGAAATGTACAGAGACTGTAAAAATACAAAGTGAAATACTTGCTAGAATGGTGGCAGCTTATCTTTGAGAAGAGATGTGACGACTACTCACATTCACAAGAAGATGATTAAAATGAGGATTTAAAGGCCTTTTTACAATAAACAGGAATTCCCAAAACCATAGACATCCAAAAATCTAACCCTAGGATATGAAGCACCAAAAGTCATGTGGGCCCCGTTTGGGTAAGTTAGTACATCAACTTCCCGAGCTCGTAACTTTTGCACACGATCTCCGTTTTAGGCGTATGATAGCTCGTTGGAAAGGTATCGTAAAGGAGATTTATTTTTTGGGCTCAATTATGCCTTCAAATATCATTAAGAACCTCGATCTAAAAAAACCTTCATTTGGGCCCTCAAAATGGCCCCGGAAGTTAAAAACTGCTAAAAATAGTAAATTGCCAAATTTGCCAGAAAATTGTTTTGAGCTAGTCGGAAAAGGTGGGTGGCCACTGATATCCACTTGGATCATTCCTCCCTCCTTAGGAAGCAATGGTTTCTATTGCGTTGAGTTCCCCGGGGAGAGGGAAAAACGTTTGCTGAATCTGCATCTTGGTGAGCTGCTTGACTTGCTGGAGACGTCGCGTTGCTCAGTTTGTGGAAGTCTGTCATGAACCTGTTGAGGCTGAGGCTATTCAACAAGTCGAGATACATGAGAGGATGGTGTGTAGAAGGAATATTTGAAATTTGTTTCAACCTTGTCGACCTGCTTCTGTTGGATAGAAGGTGCTTGGGGTGAAGCTGTAGTGGTTGCAGTGTCCTTCTGTTCCCCTTTTGAACAGATCGTGAAGAAGCTGAATCTTGTAGTATGAGATACTACCTTGCGGAAACTTTTAGTTGGAACAGTAGTCAGAACTACCTCTAGTATTCTATAGAGATGACCCCCCAGAGAAACAATGACACTGTGGGGTTGAGACTCATAAACAACATGACGCTTCCACATATATGGTTGGACCAAGAGAACATCACAGACATCTAGTGGGGCAACATCATATAATACCTCATCCTTGAAGGGTTGAATGCCATATGAAAATCGACATTGCTGGCTGACACGAAGATATTGACCTTGGCGAAGCCACCTGATGCTATATGGCTGTGGGTGTGGTGTTGTTGATAGTCCCAACCATTTGATGACCTCTGCTGAGGTGAGGTTCTTCTAGCTTCTGCTATCAACAATAAAATGCAGCGGGGTCCCCTTCACCCACATCTGTGAATGAAAAAGGCACCCCCCCTCTTCAGGATTTGTTAGTTCTTCTGGTTGAATCGCTGTAGTCGCGACGATAGTAGTGGGGTTTGCGTCAATGATTTGTCCTTTACCAGTATTTTCAGAATCAGATCCTGAATTAGGGTTCGGCTCCTTATCTTTGATCTCGACCACCAATGACTGTTTTGAGCGACATTCATCAGTGTTGTGCCAGGGGATTTTGTGGAAATTGCACCATTTTCCAGTGTCCTTCTTTGTCTTCCCGTGACCCTTATTTTCATGTGGCTTGGACTGGTTTTCGGGAGACTGTCTGCTATGGCCATCTTTGTCATACTTTGGTTGTTGCAGATTTGCAGACCCGAACTCCCGTTTATTCTGGTGCTTAAATTTCTGCTCGATTTTAACAACATATCGATAAGCAGCACCGAGTGATGAGATGTCTAGAAAATCCATTTCAGTTTGGATGTATCTGTGTAGAGCCCCATGGTATTTCATAACCAAATGTCGTTCAGAGTCTTTGATACCTAGCTTGGTGTGCAAGGTATGGAAGGTATTGGTGAACTCCAGAACTACTTGGCCCCTCTCTTGCCATAGTGTGGTCCATCTCATGTACTGGTCCTCATAGTTGCCAACAGGGTAATACTGTTCCTTTACCGCATCAACAAAAAAATCCCAAGTGGGCTCGACCCCATATATTCCAGACTCCTCCGTGGAACTTTTCTCCCAATAAGTTTCCCACCAATGTTTGACATGAGGGAGAGCTTTAAGGAGTGCGAAGGTGATCTTTTCTTTGTCGGAAAAATTGTGAACAAAGAAATAACCTTCTAGCAGAGTTAACCATTTTTCTAGGGCTTCTGCATCTATATGTCCTTCAAATACAGGAATGGAGCACCTTATAAATCTCTTTCACCTTAGAATTCTCAGTACGTTGCTTTTATGCGATCTACGTAAAAACAATCCATATTTTTTGGTCAATTTCTATACAATCCATGGAGCGAATCCAATTTGGTGAGATTTTTAATTCAAATCCTTTCGCAAGGCAAGGTGCTTCCAAACTGGTCACTTGATGAATATGCGCTTTTTGCTATCGGCAGACGTTGAAGGATGTGGAAAAAATTCTCCATCATTTTGTCCCTCTGTCGCGTGAGAGCTTGCTCAAGCAACACACTGATAGGATCGTCTGCTTCGTCGTTTTTATTTTCTTCCGCTATTGAGGGTTTATTGTGTGTGCAAGAGTGATTGTCTTCAAGAGATACAAGCTCGAGACCCAACTTGCTATACTCATATCTCGTCAGGGACATGCACTAAAAAAATGATCAAGAACAACATGCTCTGATACCACTGATCTGGATTATTTTCGGCACGAAATGAGATCGGAGATATAATAAAGAAATGCATAGAGATATCACATATATTCAATAATATAATATAAATATATCAGAGATGCAACCATAAACACATATATACAGTAATACACGATTTCTATTAATGAAAGAAATGTACAGAGACAATAAAAATATAGAGTGAAAGACTCGCTAGAATGGTGGCAGCTTATCTCTGAGAAGAGATGCGATGACTAATCGAATTCGCAAGAAGATGATTGCAATGAGGCTCTGAAGGCCTTTTTAAAATAAACAGGAATGCCCAAAACCCTAGACATCCAAAAACCTAACCCTAGGAGATGAAGCGCCAAAAGTCATGTGGGTCTCGTTTGGGTAAGTTAGTACATCAACTTCCCGGGGTCGTAACTTTTGCATACGATCTTCGTTTTAGGCATATGATAGCTCGTTGGAAAGGTATCATCAAGGAGATTAATTTTGGGGGCTCAATAATGCTTTCAACTATAATTGAGAACTTCTATATCGAAGAACCTTCATTTGGGCCCTCAAAATGGCCCTGGAAGTTAAAAACTGCTAAAAATAGTAAATTGCCAAATTTGCAAGAAAACCGTTTTGATATAGTCGGAAAAGGTGGGTGGCCACCGATATCCACCTGGATCAATCCTCCCTCCTTCAGAAGCAATGGTATCCATTGCATTGAGTTCCTGGGGGAGAGGGAAAAGCGTTTGCTGAATCTGCATCTTGGTGAACTGCTTGCCTTGCTGGAGATGTCGCGTTGCTTAGCTTGTGGAAGTCTGTCACGAACCTGTTGAGGCTGAGGCTATTCAACAAGTCGGGCTACATGAGAGGATGGTGTGCAGAAGGAATCTTTGTGCTTTTCTGCAATCTTGTTGACCTGCTTCTGTTAGATAGGAGGTTCTTGGGGTGAAGCTTTAGTGGTTGTAGTGTTCTTCTATTCCCCTTTTGAACAGATTGTGAAGAAGCTGAATTTTGCAGTATGAGATACTACCTTGCGAAAAAATTTAGGTGGAACAATAGTCGGAACTACCTCTGGTATTCTGTAGAGATGACCCCCTGGAGAAACAATGACACTGTGGGGTCGAGACTCATAAACAACATGGTGCTTCCACATATATGGTTGGCCCAAGAGAACATCACATACATATAGTGTGGCAAAATCACATAATACCTCATCCTTGAAGGGCTGGATGCCGTATGAAAATCGACATTATTGGTTGACACGAAGATCTCGACCTTGGCAAAGCCACCCGATGCTATATGGTTGCGGGTGTGGTGTTGTCGACAGTCCCAACTGTTTGACGACCTATGCTGAGATGAGGTTCTTCTTTCTTCCGCTATCAACAATAAAATGCAGCGGGGTCCCCTTCACCCACATCTGTGAATGAAAAAGGCGCTCCCCCTCTTCAGGATCTGTTAGTTCTTCTGGTTGAATTGTTGCAGTCGCGAAAATAGTAGTGGGGTCTGCATCAATGATCTGTCCTTTACCAGTATTTTTAGAATCAAATTCTAAATCAGGGTTCAGCTCCTTGTCTTTGATCTCGACCACCAATGACTGTTTTGAGCGACATTCATCAGTGTTGTGCCAGGGGATTTTGTGGAAATCACACTTGTTGGCGTCAGAAGTCACTCCTAGATTGCGACAAGAGTAAGCCTGAGGCCCATCAGTTTGAATGTCATGATTTGTTGATAAAGGGTGATGGATGGAAGTAAACTCAGAACAATATCGTTCTAACTCAGAAACTAGGCCGAGCATGCACAAGCAGATGAGGCCTTGATTCAATTTCAGGCAGTAAGTTGTAATAAGGGAAAGTAGGAGGAAGACTTCTGTAAGGAAATGTGAAGGGCTGCTGTAGGCATCGGGCATCCAACAACCTATAGAAGAAAACTTTGAACAAAAGAACCTCTTATATTCAAAAGAAAAACACTAAAAGAACATAACAACGCTATAATAAATCCTTTATCATAACACTGTGACGACGATTCATGTGAATCATTCAGTCATGAACTCTTTCAGTATGAGATCGAAACAAGATGAAAAAGAGAGCTTCCTTACATTAAACAATGAAATTTCATATATAGATACATAGCCAAGAAAACCAGTGCTTCATTAAAACATTACAGTCGGGAGCTCTGCTCTACCATCCATCCTTACAAAAATACCAAAACTTAGTATATATACTCAGAGAAATTTGCCCCCCTCACAGTGGGAGGGTAGATGAGACATTAAAGTCTAACTTAGCATGTGCAGGTTCTTCTGGTCAGTTGAGGACACTAGATCGACATGGCTCTTTTAGGAAAACCTGCACATAGGACGATCTTGGGCAGACTACCTGCTAGAACCTCCATGCCCTGCATTCATGGCTTGAGCTGAGGTCTCAAATACCTACTCAATATTCATTAATTGCTTCTTCCATGAAGGGTGGCTGAGACTGAAAACTTTTTGCATTTCAGGTTTCGGCGTTTCTCGATGCAGTGGAAGAGCGTCTCCCTTGTCTCTTGAACTCCTGGTAGCCAGAATGCCGAAACGACTTTTGGGCGCTTTTCGCATTTCGGGTTTCGGTGATTCCCGATGCAGTGGAAGAGCGACTCCCTTGTCTCTTGAAGTCCCGGTAGCCGGAATGCCGAAACGACTTTTGGGTGCTTTTCACATTTTGGGTTTCGACGATTCTCGATGTAGTGGAAGAGCGGCTCCCTTGTCTCTTAAACTCCCAGTAGACGGAATGTCGAATATACTTTTGGGCTCTTTTTGCATTTTGAGTTTCGGTGATTCCCGATGCAGTGGAAGAGCGACTCCCTTGTCTCTTGAACTCCCGGTAGCCGAAATGCCGAAACGACTTTTGGGCACTTTTCACATTTCGGGTTTCGGGGTTTCCCGATGCAGTGGAAGAGAGACCCCATGTCTTTTGAAGTCCTGGTAGCTGAAATGCCGAAACGGCTTATCACTTTGCGACTTTGGCCATAAGAGATGAGCCCATGCGCTAAACCTCGTGCAATTCTGTGACTGAAGCTTACCCGATGACCGTTGATCTGCTCCATCTGTGGATCCTCGCCGTTGAAAACAAAATGCCCGCTCGCTTGATTTTAAGCCCAAAATGGACTTCTTCTGTGCGCTGCGCTCGACGCTCATGACTGCGGCCTTTGAATAAAACTCATTTGATGGGTTTTTAAACCCCATTTCTATGCATTTACACCAAGGGTATGAAATCGGAGAGAAACAACACCTTGCAAGAATTGGCACTAACATTAGGCTCCATGGGGGATAGAGTCGTCCCTGCGATGCTCTAAGAACTCCTTCTGCAGTTCCAGTTGCCTTTTGTTGGGCTATGGAGTCATTTATTAAGCCGAAAATAAACAGAAAAACAATAAAAAGAATATTTACAAAAAACAGAGGAGCCATCTAAGGCTCAAACAAAACATTTCTTCAGGAAATGCCCATTGACTGGTCCGTTAAAAACTTCTTCACCCTCCAAATCCTGCAACTTGTACGTGTTATTTAAGAATACTTCAGATATTTTGAAGGGCCTGATCCAGAGGGAATCAAACTTGCTGTGTTTGCCCCTATCCTGCCTGGGTGCATCCCACTTAAGCACCAAATCTCCAAGCTCGAATCCCTCCTTCCTGACCTTCCTGTCAAAGGCCTGCTTGATCTTCTACTGATAACTGTGAGCTGTGTCCATTACCTGCTCCCTGATCTGTTGCACTTCCACCAGTTGATGAATTCTTCTGACCACATGGTCTGGCTCTCCTTCATGATCTTGAAAGAATTTAGATATAGGTAAAGCGAGATGAGTGGGAAACAAAACCTCCGTCCCATAAACAAGTTGAAAAGGTGAGGTGCCCAGGGACTTCTTTGTTGTCACTCGATCAGCCCATAGAGTGAATTTGAGCTTTGAATCCCAGGCCCTCTTATTGTCTTCCAATAATCTTTTAATGAGTTTGATTAGACTTTTATTGGAAGATTCTGCCAGTCCATTTCCTTGAGGATAATAGAGAATGGAGTGAAATAGTGAAATCTTGAACTGCTCACAAAACTTAACCAGAGGCTCAGACTTGAAAGAAGCAGCATTATCGGTGACAATTCTGCTGGGACAACCAAATCTGGCTATGATATCATCCAAAAAGATGATAATTACCTTGTGTGAAGCACTCCTGGTGGGGGCAACTTCTATCCACTTGGTGAAATAGTCTGTTGCAGTTAGGATCCATCTATGCTGACCACTTGAAGAAGGATGAATTTCCCCATTGAATTCCAACCCCCACTGTTGAAAGGGTGCTAAAGCTACTATAGGCTTTAGTGGAAGAGATTTGAGCTGCTGCTTTCCTGAGAACCTTTGGCATTTGATGCAAGATCTGACTTCTCTATAGACATCAATGAATAAGGTGGGCTAGTAGTACCCAGCCCTGAGAATTTTGTGGGCTGTGGTCTTCTAGAAATGATGCCCTCCACAAAGGCTACTGTGGAAATCAAACATAATTTTCTGGGCTTCCTATGGATTCAAACACCTCAGAAACACCCCTAGAGGATCTCTCCAGTGCAAGACTTGGTCAATAAGGCAATATCTGACCACCTTGAGATTTAAATCTCTTGCCTTGCTTTTTCCCATTCCATCAGGAGGCTTCAACTCTTGCAGAAAGTACAAAATGTCTCTGTACCAGGTGCATTCTGCTAGTGATAAGCCACCCTGAGAGCTTTTGCTGGGCGACTCATCTTGCTGATTTCTTGAGCAAGCATTGATGAAGCTAACCCCTAAGGCCTTGCAATTGGATTCAACCAATAGCTTGGCTAAACCCTGCCCTTTTACCAACTTGGTGGGATTTATCTCCAGGTCAAACTCCAGGATCTTGGCAATCGATTTACCTCTTCTCCCATCTATGTCAGGCTATATAAGGATGTCCTTCACATAGGCTGAAGGAATGTATGTAGTCTCTCTTGAATGCAAGACATAGACTTTGAAAGATTTGAGGGCTTTCACCAAGGCATAGGCCTACTTCTCCATGATCTCATACCTGATTTTTGCATCTCTTAATGCCTTATTGAAGAATGAAATGGGTTGCTCTCGCCCTTCCTCATTTTTCTGCAATAAGATTGCTGCTACTGTATCAAAAGAAGCAAAAGAAAAAATTAGGAAATCCTTGGAATAATCAGGACTGATCAACACAGGTGCCTCAATCAATGCCTTTTTTATTTGGACAGAAGATTCCCTGGGTTCAACAGCCCATTTTACTTCATTTCCCTTTTGAGCATGGTTGTGATGTGTTTCACCACCTCAGCAAAATTTGAGACAAACCTCCTCAGAAAGTTAATCTTCCCTAAAAAAATTTGAACTTCCTTTCTAGACCTAGGAAGTGATAGGGTCTGAATTACCTCTACCCTGCTGGGATCATTTCTCACTCCCTCTGCTGATACTATATGGCCTAACAACTTCCCCTCCTTCATAGCAAACAAATATTTCTTGGGATTTAAGGATAGGCCAAACCTCCGACATTTCAAGAAAACTTTCCTCAACTGACAGCGGTGCTGCTTATTAGACCTGGAGAAGACTGTGATGTCATCCAGATAAATCACCACAAACTGATCTTTCTCCCCGATGAAGGCTATGTCCATGGCTCGCTGAAATGTTGCTCCTGCATTCATTAATCCAAAAGGCATTTTGGCATACATGAATGTGCCCCAAGGAGTGGTGAAGGATGTTTTTTCTCTGTCCTCAGGCATGACTGATATCTGATTATAGCCAGAAAAATCATCAATCATGGATATCCTAGATGCACCAGTTACCCTCTGCAATATGTGTTCCATGTTGGGCAAGGGATAGTTGTCTTTCTTTGAGCTCCTGTTCAGGTTCCTGAAATCAACACAGAGCCTGATTTCTCCACTTTTCTTCCTCATCGGGACCAAATTGGCCATCCACTCAGAATATCTCAAGGGGACAATGATTTGGGCATCTAACAACTTCTTCACTTCTCTCTCCATGATGAGCAACAACATGGGATTTATCTTTCTTAGCTTCTTCCTAAATGGGTTAGCCTCTCCCTTCAGTGGGATCTTGTGTTCAATGACAACTGTGTCATATGTCTTGAGGTCTTCATAGGTCCATGCAAACACATCAACAAATTCCCTTAATAACTCGGTATATTCGGCCCTCTTTTCTTTGGTCAAACTGCTTGACAACTTGACAAACTTAGGCTCCTCCTGTGTGCCGATGTTGCACTTCATTGTATCATCATCTCCATTTGAAACCCCACCTTTTACTGCCACATCATTCCCATCAAACAGTCTTTCTAAAGGGATCAGTCCCTTTAGAATGTGATTGCTAGGAAAATGAATAATATGGTGATTAACAATTTTATTTAAAAATACCTCAGGGCGAGTGTGACTTTCGAGATCAAGATCCTGATCAATGTGCAATGCAGAAAATTCGTCGACGAACTGAAGAAATTTTTCGATTTCAAGATCGTCTTCGAATACCTTCCAATGCTTGATATTGTCCGGAACAGATGGCCTGTATCTTATCTCAACCTCATATTTGATCTTTGGCGACAGAGGGATCTTGAATAGACTAGCTGAGATAGCTAAGGAATCGACCAAAGTATTTTCCTCTCTTGGAATAAAAGAAATGTTGAAAGATGAGAAGAAATTATCAATCAGGTCCCACACTTCATTTTTGTAACTCCTGAGCCGAGGATGCTTAGCCCGATAAGCATTTCAGACTT
>SNQJ01S0226762.1:0-23667 GCA_010110895.2 Picea sitchensis | reverse complement strand
ATAGAAGAAAGACTTTGATTCAATTCCATGGCTGTGTTTGTTTTCTGTGTGTTGTTGATATTATGTTGTTGCATACTTGCTTCTTTTTATGCCTTTCTTCTATATGCTGCATATGTTATTGCATGGAAGGTTCGAAACCTGAGAGAATGAGGAAATAAGTTTCAATTGTTTCTCTGTTTGAGCCAGGAGATTCCTGCATAGAGTGCAGTTGAATTCCTCCGCATAGAGTGCGTCGAGGAGGCTCTACAGTTAAACTCTCATTCTCGCTCACCCAGAAGTTGAATTGGGTTGACAGAACGTGCAGGTGAAGTGCAGGTCAAGGTCGAAGCCTCAGCAGGGAGTCTGAGCAAAGGAAGGTAGGGACTGCTATCTCTGTGGACGCGCAGGGTCTGGACGACTTCGACACTTTGGGAGTTGTTGGAAGTCGAGCACGTAAAAATGCGCGCGGAAGGCCTCTGAAGGAGTCCGAGACATCAAGCTCAGGAGGGATAGTTCTTTCTCGACATAGTGAGAATACACCCAGGAGATATTCTTCAAGAGGAAGAGAATCGACGACTTGAATCGTCGGGGAGGTTTGCGAAATCCCGCTGATCGAAGGATAGTGGGGAAGTTGCACGAGATTTAGTCCTTTAGCGCAGGAGGTAAGACCCAACGCCCATCGGGGTTCGGCGTTCAGATTTTGGCGAGGTAAGAGTTTATACCTTGCAAAATCGTGAGTCGCGATTTCCCGAATTTATCGGGGCCATTGATCGTGACAAGGACAGGTGGCACGAATCTGGAGAATCGGGGATTCAGCATTCGGGATTTCCCAATGCAAGGACTTCGTGACAGTTGAAATCGCGATCCCGTGATTCTCGATCGCACGAGTGGAGAAACTACCTGGCAGTGTGGGACCCCAGGTACTTGTGGGAGACAGGTGGCGAGATCTCGGGGAATCGGCACCTCGGCACTCGGGGTGTTTAGATATAGAGTATTGATATCGCGGGGTGCGATATCCCGATAGGGACAACCCCGACGTGTGAAAGTGTTGACCCGTTGACCCATCAGGGTTCAGGGTTTAGAGTTGCTTGTGAACTGTGTTTGCGTGAACCGCGAATTCCCGAAACGTGAATTCCCGATTTGCGAAGGGGAGATCGTCGAAGGAGGTTTGATGTGGGTAACTCTCGAGAGGAGTGGAGAGCATTGACTCTTCAGGCTGTGTGTCAGAAGGTCCTGGTGGGAGCGGCTTCTCGCTGAGGGGCAGGTTGCAGTTAGTTTGTAGTGAGAAAGGCTCTGCTCCTTCATAAATAACTGAAGAATCTTTACAGATAGAATAGAGGATTTCAGTCTCAGAATAGGAAGCTAAAGGCAGAGTTGAAACACTTTCAAGATGAGGTATCCCAAAGGAATTTACAAGTGTTCGTCGAAGCTTCCATTGAGGATGATAAACCAACAACTAAGGAGAGCACATCTATGTAGAAGAAGCCTGTAAATGCCAAAAATAAGAAGTCTATTGTGTCAATTGAAGATCCTCTTTCTACTAGGAAGAGTATGAGGTTAAGTGTTAAAATGACAAAATAGTTGGTAAAGGGTAAGCCCCATTTTTGAAGATGTATATTTTTGGGAGGGTTAACCATTGTGCTAGTATTCGTTTTGCCATCTATACAGGCTTCTAGGCGTTTAACTATATGGATTTTGAATTTTTTGCTAAGTGATATCTTCACCCAGTGGTAAAAGGCACCTAAGTAAAATGGTTATGTCATCATGAAAGGACACATACTGTGCGGTACATATTCAATATTGAAAGGCGTTGCATTTTGGCAATGCTGCCCAAACCTATATGTAGACATAGCGTAAGTAACACTACGTAAAGGTGTTGCGCAATATTCTACAGAGAACAGAATCGTCATAAGGGTGCGACACAGTGGCGCTACCCACAGGTGCTACGTAATATTTGGCAGGGATCATTTTTTCACACAGGTGAAACACATAGGGGTGATACCTAATGGAGCTACTAAATATTTTACAGGTGCTACCTTCTCTTCTTGTTCTTTTTTACGGTGCGCTACCCAGAGTTTCTACCCAAGGAAATTTCTAGCAAACACTAGGAATATAGGAGGACTAAGCCAACAAATTTTTGATAAGTTGATGATGGAGAAAGTTACAGAAGTAGTAGTTGGAATTTCGAGGACAACTACAGGCTCCAAAAGGACACATGGAAAAATAGGAGTTGAGAAAAAAAAGAAGATCAAAGCAGTTAGAAGCATGATTGGATTAGTCGCCAACATTTCCCTGTTTTATAGCATAGGTTGTTATTCTAGTTGTTAGAACAAATAAATGTTGAGAGATTTTCAAGGGAAACAGGCCAGCTCGTACCTCCAACTGTTGCCTCCCTTTATTGTTATAAATAGATAGATCAATTGCTTTAGTAGGTTTGGATGGTTGAGCAAGGCTCCCTTTATTTTGTAATATTTTGATGAAGTAACTAGGATCTAGTGATGTACTAGACTTAAGACTTTTTGGCTCATAGAAATCAACTTCATTTCTAGTCTATCTGTTTTTATTGCTAAATGTTCATTATTTGAAGGATTCACATGAATTATTGTGGTGATGTGATGGTGGATGTTTGATCATTATATTATCATGATGTTTATTTAACTTTTCTTAGTTTCTGATGTCAAGAAGATCTTGTGATTAGAAACTTTCTTCCTTAGACTCTTGTAGACATGTTGTTTGTAGCAGTCCCTACACTCCTCTCACTCAAGTCTTCCCTCTGTTCATACTTACTCCCAAACTACTGATAGAACTTAGCCAATACCTTAAGTGTTGGTGCATGCTAGCCCTGTTGTCTGAGTTAGAACATTACCATTTGAGTCCTTTTCCATTTGACCCGTTAAAACACTCTATCATTCACACATAGCTTGATGGGTACTGGGATTTCCTTCCATGCAATATGAAGGTGACTCCTAGTGCTAACATTATTGGAGTCATTGCCAGGGAACGATTTGAAGACTTTTCCATGGGATTAAAATGACATAGTATTCTAGTTCTAAAGGTTCATTAGAACTCAGTGCTTCAAAGATTGCAGACTGCACCTGGATACTCCATTGTTTCAGCTCTGGCACCTAAAGGAAGACATACGAGATCAAATCCACAGCTACCTTTGGTACCACCTAAGGTTGACCCAGAGAGGATAATCAAGAGAGGAAAATCTTCCCAAAAAAAAATTTATGTTGTTGCTACAAGTGCTTCTAGTAAATTGCCTAATTATACTCTTGATACTCCAATTGTGTTATCAAGTAAGCTTCCTTTATCTTCTGCTGAAGTATCTAAAAAGCTTGATTTTGAAGAGTTTCCTATTAAATACTCTTCCTTTGAGACTGAATTGAAAGAGGAAAACATTGATATATTTTATTCCCCTGATATTGAGAAGTGTTTCAATCTTGATAGTTTTGAAGATTTCCCTACTCTAGGTTTTTCCACACCCCTTTTTGTTAAAACGTTTCATACCAAAGAAGTAGTAACTTCATCTCCCTCTCAGAACTTACCATCCTCTTCAAATGCTCATCCTTCTATTGTGAAAAATGAACCCCCCCTCCCCCCCCTTCATCTGTTCCTTCCTCTCCTAATCTACATATAGTCAATTCTCCTTCTTCTTCTTGTTCACCAAGAATCCAAAATCAAATGGAAGTTGTTAACCCATATTCTAATAGGATGGATTCCATAGTGATTGCATGATATGCTCTTCTACTTTTACCTCATCCACTGAATTCTCTTCCCCCTGGATATTATTTGAAATACATGCCTAAGTTCACGGGAGAAGAAGATGTAACAGCTGAGGAACATCTTGTTGCTTTCTACAGCTTTGCAGATAACCAAAATATTGAAAATGAAGATGTTTGGATGAGGGTTTTCATCCAAATCATGTTTGGTGAGGCTAGGAAGTAGTTCAGGGGTATAGCCCCTGGATCCATTACTGGTATTGAGTCATTGGATGAATCTTTCTTGATGCATTGGGGTGACAAAAAGGATTTTTTGTACTACATCACTGAATTTGCATCTTTGAAAAGGAAAGAACGAGAGTCTGTCTTTGACTTTTCTAAAAGATTTAACAAAATGTACAAGAAAATCCATGATGATATCAAACCCACTGAAACCACGACAAAAATCGCTTATGCCAGTGCTTTTGATTCCAAATTCTACCTCCTTTTGAGAGAAATAAGGTCACCTTCGTTGATTCCTATGAAAGATGTTTCCTTAGAGGTAGAATCCAACATAGTGGCATTAGATAAACTCAGGGGGAAATCTGATAGGGATAGGAGAAAAAGTAAAGATGAATCTTTGACTTCTGATTCCTTTGTTGTCCATTCTCAAGTAGATGAGCTGACCAAATTAGTAAAATCTCTCGCCACTGAAATTGAGAAATTAAAATCTAAAGGAAGATAGTCATATAGAAATGCTCAAAACATTGAAAACAGAGGTAATTTCAGAAGACCCAACAATGCTCCCCAAATCCTTCCCAGAAATAGAGAGAGAGATGATCAGAAGGTACAAGCTCCTTTGAAAAATAATTTAGTGGCAGATGAAGAAGAAGAGGAGGTTGAAGTTGATCCTGAGATTCACTGTTTAGGTGATACTTCCCCATCCCCACACTTGACTCAATCCTCTTATGAGAAATATTTAATGGATATTCAAATTAATGAGTTAAGAAAGGGAGATAAAGAAAAGGAAAATCCTGGTAGATATAATTTGAGATCTAAGAAGAATGTAGAAAAAACTGAAGCCCCTAATTAGCCTATTCAGAAAGAAGATCCTGCCAAGGCTGTGACAATGAGCAGCAAGGAAAAAGACTCCCAAAACCCACAAGTTCTAATCTAAGATCCTCCTCCTAAAACCAAAGAGATCTTCAAGCCTTCCCCTTCCTTCAGTTTTGAGAATGAGATCTAGAAAATAAAGATCCCTGTACCTTTTTTGGAATTGATAAAAAATGAGGATTTTAAAAAATATTTATCCAAAATGTTACAGCCAGAATCATCTCCAAATGCCACTGATTCCATAAATCTGCAAGACAAAAAACCAACAGTGATTTTAGGTCCTTTGATAGAAGACAGAGATGACTCATCCTCACCTTTTTATACTTCACTCAATATACATGATAAGGTGCTACAAAATTGTCTCATGGATTCAGGGGCATCCCAGAATCTTATGCCAAAATCTATTATGGATGAACTTGGGTTAGAAGTCACAAAGACCTATCATGATTTATATTCTTTTGACTCCATAAAAATCAAATGTATTGGAGTCATTAAGGATATGGTAGTGACCTTATTTCAGCTGCCCATGAAGAGTATACTTATGGATATCGTAGTTGTTGATGTTCCCCCCAAGTTTGGTATGCTCTTATCAAGATCCTAAATAAAAAGACTTGGGGGAACCTTGCAGATGGATCTCTCTTATGCTACTATTCTATTTTTGGGGGGAGAGCATAGAAGACTTTACAGGGAAGCTCAATTCTATTATATAATTAGTGATGAAGAAAACCCCACCAATCACCCTGTTTTTTCTTTTGATACAGATCTGTGATCTAGTATTTTGCAGCTCACAGATGCCCCAGAAGACCCTTTAGAAATCAACAAAAAAGTCCATCAACTTTTCTTAAGAGCCTCCTCTAACTACTTTTGTATGGAAGATTTTTCTTTGATGGAGCCTCTTCCAAAAAAGGTATTGGTGGTGGGGTGATCTTTATCTCACCAACTCAAGAAACTATATCTTTGTCATATAAACTAGAATTTGAGACTACTAATAATGTGGCAGAGTATGAGGCTCTTGTATTGGGTTTGAGGGTATCAAAAGACATGGGGATAGAGGAATTGTCAGTATTTGGGGATGTTGAACTGATATTCCATCATATTAAAAACCTTTATCAAACAAAGCATCCTAGGCTTAGATCTTACAGAAACAAAGTATGGGATTTAGTGGATAGTTTTTTCTCTACTTTTAATATATTATTCATTCCTAGAGAAGAGAATATTATGGATGATTCTTTCGTTGTATCAGCAAGAAACTTCAGAATTCCTATACCACCAAAAATCAAGTATGATGTAGAAGTTAAATACAGACCTTCTATACCGGACAATGTAAAATATTGGAAGGTGTTCGAAGATGATTTAGAACTTAAAAATTTTATTGAGATAGTTGATGAATTTTCTGCATTGCACATTGATCAAGATCATGATCCAGAAATCACTCCTCATGCTGATGTTTTCCTCAATAAAATTGCTAATCATCACATTGTACAATTGCCTAGAAATTATATACCAAAGGGACTGGTTCCTTTGGAAAGATTATTTGATGGGAATGATGTGGCATTGAAAGGGAAGATATCCACTGATGATGTTGATATCACTGAGTGCAATGTGGGCACTGAAAAGGATCCAAAATACGTCAAACTATCAAGCAGCCTATCAGAAAAGCAGAGGGCAGAATACACCAAGTTGTTGAAATAACTTGTTGATGTATTTGCTTGGACTTATGAAGATATTGGAACTTATGACACAAGCATAATAAAGCACAAGATCCCATTAAAAGAAAACACCAAACCTTTCAAGCAAAAGTTGAGGAAAATCAATCCTATGTTGTTGCATGCCATGGAGAAAGAAGTTAAGAAGATTTTAGATGCAAAAATTATCATTCCTTTGAGGTATTACAAATGGGTAGCCAATTTGGTCCCAGTAAGAAAAAAGAATGGGGAAATCAGAGTTTGTGTCAATTTCCAGAATTTGAACAGAATCTCAAAAAAGGATAATTATCCTTTACCCAAGATGGAGCACATATTACAAAAGGTGAAAGGAGAATCCAGGATGTCTATGGTTGATGGATTTTTTGGATACAATCAAGTATCTGTTTTTCTAGAAGACAGGGAGAAGATGGCCTTCACCACTCCTTGGGGGACATTTATGTATGCCAAGATGCCCTTTGGTTTGATGAACACAGGGGAAAATTTTCAGCGAGCTATGGACATAGCATTTATTGGGGAAAAGGATAATTTTGGTGTTATCTATTTGGGTGAAATAACTGTGTATTATCAGTCTGATAAGGAACATTGTGATCATTTAAGAAAGGTTTTCTTGAAATGCAGAAAATTTGGCCTCTCTTTGAATCTGAAAAAATCATTGTTTGCCATGAAAGAAGGAAAAATATTGGAGCATATCATGTCAACTGAAGGGGTAAGGATTGATTCTAGTAGGGTTGAGGCTATACAAACTTTTTCACTCCCTAGATCTAAAAAAGAGGTACAATCTTTTCTGGGAAAAATCAACATTTTGAGAATATTTGTGTCAAATTTTGTTGAGTTAGTTAAGTATATCACAGCCATGTTGAGGAAGGATAGTGAAATCAAATGGAATGTTGAGGCCCATGATTCTTTTGATCAAATAAAGGAAGCCTTGACAGAAGCCCTGGTTCTTGTCAGCCCTGACTACTCCAAATACTTTCTTATTTTTTCTTTTGCCTCTTTTGATACAGTAGCAGCAGTCGTATTGCAGAAGAACGTTGAAGGCTTAGAGCAGCCCATTGCCTTTTTTAGTAGGGAATTAAGAGATGCATAACTAAAGTATGATAGTATGGACAAGAAAGCCTATGCACTAGTTAAAGATCTTAAGTATTTCAGAGTTTATGTACTGCATTCAAGAGTTATTGTTTATGTTCCATCAGTTGCTATGAAATAAATTCGTATTCATCCTGATATTGACGGAAAACACAACAACTGGATTTCTAAACTACTTGAATTTTATTTGGATATTAGGCCCACAAAATTGATTAAAGGCTAGGGTTTGGCCAAGCTCTTGGCTGAATCAAATTTCTCACCACTGGGGGTGAATTTCATTCACTCATGTTCAGAAAATCAGCAGGATGAGATGAATGATAAAGGCCCTCAAGTCATTTCTACATTGGAAGATTGCATCTTGTACAAAGACATTATATTTTTTTCTGTAAAATTTACAGCCCCCAAGTGGTATGGAAAGGAACAAGGTGAGGGCCTTAAAACTCAAATCAATAAGGTACTGCTTTGTTGACCAAATTTTGTATTGGAAGGATCCATTGGGAGTGATTTTAAGATGCCTAGATCCCCAAGAAGCCCAAAGGATTATGTCTGATTTTCATGACAGTTTATGTTGGGGGCATCATTATTGGAGAACCACGGCATACAAGATCCTCAAAGTTGGGTGCTTTTGGCCCAGTTTGTTCATGGATGTTTGTGCTAAGATCTGAGCATGTGCTAAGTGTCAGAAGTTTTCCAGAAAGTAGCAGCTTAAGTATTTTCCATTGAAACTTGTGGCAGCCTCAGGACCCTTCCAACAATGGGGCCTTGATTTTATCGAGAAAATCCATCCTACTTCCAATGGCCAACATAGATGGATCTTGACTGCTACAGATTACTTTACTAAGTGGATAGAGGCTATTCCTACTAGGAATGCTTCCCACAAAGTGATCATTGGTTTCCTTGAAGACATTATGGCGAGGTTTGGCTGTCCAAATAGAATCATCACTGGTAATGTTGCGGAATTCAAGGCTGAACCATTCATTCAGTTGTGTGAATAGTTTGGGATCACTTTGATTCATTCTACCCCTTACTATCCACAAGGAAACGGGCTTGCAGAATCCTCGAACAAAAGAATTATAAAGATCATTAAAAAGTTGTTAGAGGATAACAAAAAGGCATGGGATTTGAAACTCAAATTTTCTCTATGGACTGACAGAGTGACAGTGAAAAGGGCCTTGGGTCTTTCTCCTTTCCATCTAGTTTATGGAGTTGAGTTCATTTTCCCTTCTCATCTTTCCTTGCCTGTAGCAAAATTCTTACAGGATTATCATGGGGATCCAGATCATATGATTAGGAGTATTCAGCAGTTGGTTGAAGTGCAACAGACTCAGGAACATCTTGTAGATAACACATATGATCCTCAACTGAAGATTAAGCAGGCATTCGACAAGAAGGTGAACAAAAAGGATTTTCAACTGGGTGATCTGGTGCTCAAGTGGGATGCACCGAGGCAAGATAAAGGCAAGCACAGTAAATTTGAAGCTTTCTGGGTCGTCCCTTTCAAACTATCGGAGGTATTCTCTAATAACACTTTCAAGTTGCAGAATATGGAGGAAGAAGAAGGTTTTGGTGGCCCTGTCAATGGGAATTTTATGAAAAAGTATTTTTCTTGAGCCTTGAGTGGCTCTTCATGTCATTGTAAATATCATTTCCTTTTTTATTTTTTTTTCAATAACTGACCTCATAGCCCTAGGATAAGGCACTGAATATACGCATTCTTGGCAGCCCGTAGGGGGCATGCCATCCCCTATGGAGCCAATGTTATCACACTAAATTGCCTTAGGTCTTTTAGTTTTTTTTATCTTTTTTAAAATCCTTAGATTTTAAATTTTTTTTAAACCTAAAAAAAAAATTCATCCCTTTAAAGTTATGTTTGATAGGACCCCTTGGATGACTAAACTTTTGAGTCATAGCTCATGTTTTCATCATGAATTTGATTTTTGATCCTTGAACCCTTTTAGATCATGATTTATTCTTTTTTGTCCCTTTCATGATTTTCCCCTAGGTCGATACCTCCCATGATCAAGCTGATGTGACACACCTTTCTCCTCACTCATGACCTCACAAGCATGCCTCATTGTCCTCTCTTACCTAGCTAATCATATTTTTGAATTGGAAGCATTGCCTACTCATCAATAATTTCCGTAGCGCCTGTCACATTTATCATACCGCCATCCCAAGTCATGATTTCCACAACCGATACCATATCCCTTGTTTTCAGCGCCAGAAGTCGGTTAAAGAGCCTTCAAAATATCTTTCATTTATGTTCCTGGATAACGGTTTATAATTTTGAAAACAAAACAGTGTTGCACTGCGTGAATTCTTCGTCTCTGATTAGGCGACCACATGTCAACCAAATATTACTACTGTGCGATATTCCAGGGCCGAAGTTTCCTCATTTTTATCCTATATTTGCGTTGAAGAGATCAACAGGTGTCTACTACATAGGTATCCACTATTACCTCCTCTTCGTATTAATCCTCATAGAAAATTGGTGATCGGGTTTTTGTTTTGTTGAGTTTGCATAGCAGTAAAATATTCATCTTTGTGTGATAGCCTCATCTCCTCTCTTTTTCAGACCTGTAAACCTCATGGCCTGTATGTCAGTCAGATTTTTTTTGTTTTCCTTAGCCCTTGAAGTTGCAAGATTTCGACTAGTCTATCCTCTACATATCTGTGGTGCTACCCAGAGGCGTTTCTTAACCTCTCGTTGGTTCCCCTGCCTCTTTTCATCTCGAAATTAAATGTTTTATTCAGTTGTATAGGGTCAACCTTGCATACTTGAAACCCCATTCAAAGTCTCTTGAGCATTACCAAACTGTTACAAAGCCCTCAGTCTGAATCATGGAGACTCCTAAATCGAAGAAGACACATAAAGGAAGAAAGATAGTTAGGGAAGAACCAGTGGGCATGTTTCTTTTTAACACAAAACCCATGGCAAGAGAGGCCTTTCAAAGAGTAGGGTGCATCTTCTTTTTTTAGAACATGCAGAGAGGCCATCCAGAGGTATCAAGACAGTTTTCATTGTAGTTTGATGGTAAGAAAACTAAGGTTGGGGATTTGGAGTTTGAAGTGACTGAAGCCTCCATCTCAACCACAATAGGGATCCCCATTATAGGTAAAAGGTGGTTCAAAGCTATGGCTTTGAGTTCAGCTTATGAAAAAGATCTTTTTAAACCTGAATATCAAGCCAGTGACATGTCCAAAAGTATGCCAAGGAGCTAATTGATTGAACAATTTGACAAACTATTGAATATCATACAGGGATATTTTACTTCTGAAGGGAGATTCAACACATTATACCAGTACCATATAATATTGTTGCTACATTTTACTGGTAAGGTTGAGATGAATATTCTTTATTACTTATTGAGGAGTATAGGAAAGATGTCAGACATGATATAGGCCAAATATAAAGATGTAGATTCTAGCCTTTTCCACTATGGATTAATCAAAATGCTAGTATATGAGGAATTGGGCAAGAAATATATTTCATGGGAGCATTTTTTGGTTTCCTCTCATTTTAAGTTGGATCTAGCACCTACTCCTCAATGACAGAGGGAAAGTTCTTTGTCACCTATCAGTGCTACCAAAGTAGGAACCAGTAGGAAGAGAAAGGGCAGAGCCCCTGTTCAAATGTCAGAGGTAAACAAGCAGGCCATTGAAGCTGAGGAGGAAGTCTATCCTTCTCCACATAGATATTTTTCACCACCTCCTCCACCAAGGTTAGAAGAGGTGTCTCCTTCTACCAAAGTTACATCTAAGAGAAGGAAGAAGCTTCTCTTCTCCCCTTCTCCTCTAGCAGTCGAAATCAAAGGTAAAAGACCTTTCACAAGGTCATCAGTTCCTAAGGAGGATTGTAGAGAGAAGTCCTTACCAGAGATTCCTATTCAAAGGAAGAAGGGGGAAAATATTGAAAAACTTGTAGAGGAGAAATTAGAAACCCTTGTACAAAAGAAGAAGGGGAAAGGTGCCAAAGGACATTTGGAAAAGAGAGATAATACCTATGAGAAAGGAATTGAGAAGAATGTTGAAAGAAAACAAGAATCCCTTGTATAGAAAGGTAAAGATATTAAAAGACCTTTGGAGAGTAAAGAGGAAACCCCTGTGAAACACTTCGAGGAGCCTGTGGTAAGAAATGAAGAAACCACTGTGTAGAGAGAGAAGGGTAAAAGTAAGGCCACTGAGAAACCTGATGAGGTGTACAAAACACTTCCCATGTAGGAGGAAGAGGAGTCTGAGGAAAATCCTATTAATACTGAGCATGCCACTGTCCCTCTTGACAGTCATACCTACAAAAGACTTATCAAGCAGCTTAGAGATGCAAGGAAGGAAATAGCTTGTCTTAAAGAAGAAAAAAAGGTCCACTTGGCCTAGATGGAAGAGCTCATGATTGGCTACAATCATACCCCTAACTTGGAAAGGTTTGCAATGAGAAAGGATATGCCCCTTCATAAACAGTTGAAGAATCTTTACAGATAGAACAAAGGCTTTCAGTCTCAGAATAGGAAGTTAAAGGCAGCCCTGAAACACTTTCAAGATGAGGTAGCCCAAAGGAATTTACAGGTATTGGTCAAACTGTCATTGAGGATGATAAACCAACAACTAAGGACAACACAGCTACGTAGAAGAAGCCTGTAAATACCAAAAAGAAGAAGTCTATTGTGTCAATTGAAGATCCTCTTTCTACTAGGAAGAGTATGAGGTTAAGTGTTAAAATGACAAAATAGTTGGTAAAGGGTAAGCCCCATTTTTGAAGATGTATCTTTTTGGGAGGGTTAACCATTGTGAAAATATTAGTTGTGCCATCTATACAGGCTTCTAGGCATTTAGCTATATGGATTTTGAATTTTTTGCTAAGTGATATCTTCACCCAGTGGTAAAAGGCACCTAAGTAAAATGGTTTTGTCATCATGAAAGGACAATTACTGCGGAGTACATATTCAAGATTGAAAGGCGCTGCATTTTGGCAATGCTACCCAAACCTGTATGCAGACGCAGCATAAGTAACGCTACGTAAAGGTGTTGTACAATATTCCACGAAGAACAGAATCGGCATAAGGGTGAGACATAGTGGCACTACCCACAGGCGCTACGTAATATTTGGTAGGGATAATTTTTTCACACAGGGGCGCTACCTGATGGAGCTACCAAATATTTTACAGGTGCTACCTATAGGTGCTACCTTCTCTCCTTGTTCTGTTTTACGGTGCACTAACCAAAGTTGCTACCCAAGGAAATTTCCAGCAAACACCAGGAATCTAAGAGGACTAAGCCAACAACTTTTTTATAAGTTGATGATGGAGAAAGTTACAAAAGTAGCAGCTAGCATTTCGAGGACAACTACAGGCTCCAAAATGACACATGGAAAAACAAGAGTTGAGCAGCAAAAGAAGATCAAAGCAGCTAGAAGCATGATTGGATTAGTCCCCTTTTTATATCATAGGTTGTTATTCTAGTTGTTAGAACAAATAAATGTTTAGATATTTTCAAGTGAAACAGGCTAGCTCATACCTCCAGTTGTTGCCTCCCTTTCTTATTATAAATAGATATATCAATTTCTTTAGTAGGTTCAGATGGTTGAGCAAGGCTCCCTTTATTTTGTAATATTTTGATGAAGTAAATAGGATCTAGTGATGTGTTGGACTTAAGACTTTTTGGCTAATAGAAATCAGCTTCCTTTCCAGTATATTTTCTTATGTTGCTAAATGTTCATTCTTTGAAGGAGTCACATGAATTATTGTGGTGATGTGATGGTGGATGTTTGATCATTATATTATCATGATGTTTATTTAGCTTTTCTTAGTTTCTGATGTCAAGAAGATCTTGTCATTAGAAACTTTCTTCCTTAGACTCTTGTAGACCCGATGTTTGTGGCAGTCCCTACACTCCTCTCACTCAAGTCTTCCCTCTGTTCATACTTACTCCCAAAATACTGATAGAACTTAGCCAATACCTTAAGTGTTGGTGCATGCTAGCCCTGTTGTCTGAGTTAGAAAATTACCATTTGAGTCCTTTTCCATTTGACCCGTTAAAACACTCTATCATTCACATATAACTTGATGGGTACTGGGATTTCCTTTCATGCAATCTGAAGGTGATTCCTAGTGCTAACAAGAAGCACTAAGTAACTAGAGTAACCAGAGTAGCGAGAGTTATCAGAGCACTATTACCATCAGTTCAGTACATACTCAGTCAATAAACCTAGGAAGATCTATGGTAGATGAAATGAGATTACCTATATTCAGAGGAGATGGATTTGAAGATCCTGATGGGCACTAGTTCTTATGAAAAGATGTATGGAGTATTAATCAAGTCAATGACGAAGTTGTTAAGAGAGATTAGTTTAGTACTACCTTGAGAGACCGGACACTGAGCTGGTACATGAAGTTTGTTAAATGGATTGTACAGCCTAAACTGTTGAACGATATCAAGACTGTGTTGAGTGCAGAATTCAAGAAACCCAAGTCGGAGTCGCATTGCATTATAGAACTGAAAAAATAAAGTAGAGAGTAGTTGAACCTGTTCGGGAGTTTGATCAGAGGTTTAAGACCTTGATAGGCCATTTGAGTTTTCAGATTTTAGATGAACAGAATAAAGAATGGTTCATTGTTTCCCTCTTACCACACATCAGAGTTCCTCTGGTGAAATAGAAGATCGCTTCGCAGGCCGAGGCACTGGAGATTTCCATGAAACTAGAATCCTCCCCTATGGGAGAATCCATCTCATGTATGAATCAAATTTTGAGTCAGCTAACTATCTTATCTCTATAGGTCGAAGATATGAAGAAAGAAAAGGGAAAAGATAAAAGAGAAGACATATGGTGCATCAGATGAAAATCAGAGGGCCATGACAAGGAACAATGTCCCTATTTAATGAGTACAGGGATTCTGATCTTTTGAATCTCATGTTCGAAATTGAAAGAAGACATAGGATTTGGGATTTCTCTAATTTCAGGAACATGATTATGGACAATGGGAGAGAAAGGTTGAGCCCTCTTACTTCTATGGGTGTCTGCTACTTCATTAGCAGGTTTCTCTGTTCTAGTGGATTTCTCAGGAACATCAGGCGTTGTTATCCTTTTGTCGGACCTCAGGTTGTACCTGCCTCGACCGCCGCCATCTTTGTCTCCCTTGCTCAATTCATTTAGCTAGCCATCCATGAGAGACTCTTCATAAGCAGTCTGAGTGAGATGAGGAAAAGGAGGAGTGTCTTCTACGCAGTGGATTTTAGGCTCGGGCTCGCCTGTTTCCCCTTCTTCTTCATCAGCCACAAAATTGTTCTGAAAGGGAGCCTGAATTCTTTGGTCGTCTTTGTCTCTTCCTCTCTCTTTGTGCATAGTCGGGGGAGCAATATTATTTGGCCTCCTGAAACTCCCTTTATTTTCAGTGTTCTGAGGGCCCTTATACATTTTCTTCCTTTCCACCTTCAATCTCTCCACCTCTTCTTTAAGGAAGTTCATTACTTGGGTCAGCTCATTTACTTGAGGGTGGGGCAGTGATGGGCCGGAAGTTGAGGCTTCCTATTTTTCCTTTCTTCTGTCTGTGTCGGCCTGGTTTCTCAGTCTGTCAGCTGCCAATATGTTGGATTCCACTTCTATAGCTGCATCTTGCATCTGAGCTAAAGAGGTGGCTCTTATTTCTCTCAATAGCAGGCAGAAATCTGGATCAAACACGCCAGCATATGAAATTTGGGCGGAGGCCTCTCAGGGCTTAATCTCTGCAGGAATCTTGTTATACATTTTATTGAATCTTTTGGAGAAGTCAGAGACAGATTCTCCATCCATTTTCTTAAGAGCCCCAAACTCTGTCATGTAATACATATAATCCTTTCTGTCTCCCCACTGTCTCAGGAAAACACTATCTAGAGCCTCAATTGCAACAATAGATCTGGGGGCTAGTCCTCTAAACCATTTCCTGACCTCACCCTCCAGGCTCTGGAAAAAGACTCTCATCCAGACGTCTTCATTTTCAATGTTTAGGTTGTCTGCATAACTATAAAAAGCATCCAAGTCCTCCTCAACAGTTATGTCTCCCTCCCCACTGAACTTGGGCATGTACTTCAAGTAGTCTCCAGCAGGGAGAGGATTCATAGGATGTGGTAGGATTAAAGGACCATATCTAGAAGCAACTATGGCGTCCATTCTATTCAGAGGGGGATTAGAACCAGCCATAGGAATATTAGGTAGAGGAGAACTCGGAGTAGAAGGAGTATGGATGGGAGATGTCGGAAAAGAGGTTCTTGGAGGAGACAATGGAGAAAACCGAGAGAGAGCCAAGGGACCTGAGTGTGCAGATGCTTCTCTCTGAGCAGTAGTAGTGATAAGAGGAGGGGTGGTATAACCTTCAGAAGCTTGAGGTATGTGTTGAGGCATGACCTTCAAGGAGGGGGGAGTGACAAGGATCTCTCCTTCTGATGCCAAACCAGGAGGAGAAAACTCAGCAGGAACACTCCCAAAATTCAGAAAACGGGAAACCTCAGAGGAAGGACGACTAGGAAGTTGAGAATAAGAAAATGGATTTCTCACAGAAGGGGAAGGTGCATTACCTGTTTCAGCGATGGAAACCTCTTTCACAGAGCTCTTTCCCTTTCTGCGCACCGCTTCTGAGTCAGCTCCTGGTGTAGCTAAAGGCAAGTGTGGATTAGACCTCGTATGTCTGCCTCTCGAAGCCACAGTTCATAGAGGAGGTTCTCCCCAGCGAAGTCGTCACAATGGAGTCACCAGGTGCACAGTAGCAATCTTCAAGTTATGATGTCTGATGCACCTTCAGAATCAGTTGATCTTTGTCGTTCAATCCCAGGGAAAATATTCAACTTCGTCCCCGGTAACGGCGCCAGCAATGTTGGAGCCATAAGTCACTCCTGGATTGCTTGCAGGAGTAGAGCCTGACACCCATCAGTTTAATGTCATGATTTGTTTGAAAGGGGTGATAAAATGGAAGCAAACTCAGAACAGTCATCTCAACACAGAAACTAGGCCAGGCATGCATGGACGAGTGAGGTCTTGATAAACTTCAAACAGTGAGTTGCAATAAAGGGTGAGTAGGGGGAAGACTTGTATGAGAAAAGTGCGAAGGTCTATCATAAACATCAGGTTTGTAACAGACTGAAGAAGAAAGCATTCGAACACAAGATCCTCTCACATTCAAACACAAAAGACCAGAGAATACAATAATGTCACAACAAATCCTTTATCATAACATAACTGCAACAATCCATGTGAATCCTTCGATCATGAACTCTCTGATATGAGATGAAAACATAGATGGAAAAAGGAAACTATTTGTCATAAAACAAGAAATCTCAAACACAGAGGCACCACCCAGAGAACTAGAATGGTTGTTGAAACTTTACAGTCGGGAGCTTAGCTCTACCATCGATAGATACAAAAATGGCAAAAACACCTTCATATACTCAGAACAACAACAGCAGAGAAATCAAGACACTGCATTGAAGGCTTTGCGTCTGCATGGATTTCTGACAGTCAACCTCTGTAATATCGTGCAACTTATGTCAGACGCCATCTAACTCTTTGACAGTTCTAACGGCGAATTGACGTGGCTTAAATTCATTGTCGTGCTTTCCCATTAAGGCGGAGGTGATGTCTAACCACCACCAACCGCTTCAATAACTGCTTCATCGGGATTGAGGATGGCCCGGCTAACTTGGCCTCTTTGGGATGTGGAGGGCCTCTTGCACTGCCACCTGGAATAACTGACTGACTTGGCGAATGAGCGTGGAGGCCAGCGCGAAGGATGGGGCGCATGACAGGAATGGTGGCGTCGGATCATGAGGGCATGAAGGGAGTGCCGAGGTGCGAGGGGGGCAACAGAGGAGGGCACCTGGCGGAAGACAATAGGCAGAAAGGGGAAGAGGAAAGATAATGGAATTGCACCTTGGCGAGGTGTTGACATGGAAAGGAGTGGGACACATGGCAAGCGACGAGTGGATGATGAGAAGGAAGGAGGATTACGCGGACCAAAAAGGGGAGGTGGATAGATGACACACGGCAGCAGGAGAAAGGCGGTTATGGAAGATGACATGACAGGAGAAGGGTCCACGCTGGCTAAACACAGAGCAGCTGGGAATGACGGGGTCGCGCGAGCGCCGTTGATCCGGGCGCTAATATCTCGNTCCTTTATCGTCGTTGATCCAGGCATGTTGATCTGGGTCGTTGAAGAGGTGCGCCCCGGATTCTGGACTCCCCATCTGCGCCGTTGATCCAGGCGTCGCGATCCCTGCCGTCCAGACTTGGATTTTATTTAATCATGGGCGCGTTAGCACCCAAAACTTAGGACAAGTGGGTTTTTAACCCCTCCTTTCGCATCCAAACCCACCTTACAAGAATTATCGCTAACATCGGCTCCATGGGGGATAGAGTCATCCCTGTGATGCTCTAAGAACATTTTGTAGATTCAGTTCCTTTGTTGTTGGGCTATGGAGTCATTTGTTAGTCCAAAAAACAAAAACAGAAACAATATGTACAAAACAAAACAAAAAGAGCCAACTGTGGCTCACAGAAAATATTTTTTCAAGAAGTGCCCATTCACTGGGCCACTAAAAACTTCTTTGCCTTCTAGATCTTGCAACCTGTAAGTGTTGTTTGCAAATACTTCAAGGATCTTGAAAGGCCCCAACCAAAGGGCATCAAATTTGATGTGTTTTCCCTTGTCCTGCATGGGTGCGTCCCACTTGAGTACCAGGTCACCTTGCTTGAATTCCTTCTTTCTGTTCCTCCTATCAAAATCCTGTTTGATCTTCTGCTGATGATTGCAGGCTCTATCCATGACCTGTTCTCTGATCTGCTGCACCTCCACCATCTGATGAATCCTTCTGATCACATGGTTAGGTTCTCCTTCAAAGTCCTGGAGGAGATTTTCCACAGGTAAGGCGAGCTGAGTGGGGAAAACGGCCTATATTCCGTAAACAAGTTGGAAAGGTGAGAGACCCAGGGACTTCTTTGTTGTTACCCGATCAGCCCAGAGAGAAAATTTGAGCTTTGAGTCCCAGGCCCTCTGATTGTCCTCCAGTAGCTTTTTGATAAGCCTGATCAGGCTTTTATTGGAGGACTCTGCCAGTCCGTTTCCTTGAGGGTAGTATGGAGTGGAGTGAACCAGTGAAATCCCAAACTGTTCACAGAACTTGACCAGAGGCTCAGACCTGAAGGGGGTGGCATTGTCAATGACAATCCTACTTGGGCAACCAAATCTGGCTATGATGTCTTCCAAGAGGCTGATGATTACTTTGTGAGAAGTACTCCTAGTGGGGACAGCCTCTATCCACTTGGTGAAATAATCAGTCGCAGTGAGGATCCATCTGTGTTGGCCACTTGAGGGAGGATGAATCTCTCTGATGAAATCCAATCCCCACTGCTGAAAGGGTGTCGAAACTACTACAGGCTTTAATGGCAGAGATTTGAGTTGCTTCTTACCTGAGAACTTCTGGCATTTAATGCAAGCCCTGACTTCCCTGTAGACATCAGTAAACAAAGTAGGCCAGTAATACCCAGCCCGGAGGATTTTGTGGGCTGTGGTCTTCCAAAAATGATGACCTCCGCAGAGACTGCTATGAAAATCGAACATCACCTTCTGGGCTTGCATCGGGTCCAGACATCTTAATAGTATCCCCAGAGGATCTCTCCAATACAGGGCTCGGTCAATGAGACAATACCTGACCGCTTTGAGATTCAAAGCTCTGGCCCTACTCTTTCCCAATCTGTGGGGGCTTTAATTCTTGCAGAAAATACAAGATATCCTTGTACCAGGGACATGATGCTAGCGGTATGATGATCTGAGAATTCCTGTCGGATGACTCAGCTTTCTCATTGATGAAGTTAATCCCCAGAGTCTTGCAATTGGATTCAGCCAGCAACTTGGCCAAACCTTTCCCCTTTATCAACTTGGTGGGCTTAATATCCAGGTCAAATTCTAGGATCTTGGCGATCCATTTACCCCTTCTCCTATCTATGTCAGGCTGTATAATAATGTCCTTCACAGAGGGTGAAGAGACATATGCAGTGATATTTGAGTGCAAGAAATAGATCCTGAAAGCTTTGAGAGCTTTCACTAATGCATAGGCCTGCTTCTCCATGATCTCATACCTGAGTTCAACATCCCTCAATGCCTTGTTGTAGAAAGAAATAGGTTTCTCTCGCCCTTGATCATTTTTCTGTAACAAGACTGCTACTACTGAGTCATTAGAAGCAAATGAGAAAATCAAGAAATCTTTAGCATAATCGGGACTGATTAGCACAGGTGCCTCGGTCAATGCTTTCTTTATTTGAGAAAAATATTCCCTGGGTTCAGCAGTCCATTTTATTTCATGGCCCTTCCTGAGCATGGCTGTGATGTGTTTCACCAGCTCAGCAAAGTTCGAGACAAATCTCCTCAAAAAATTAACCTTCCCCAAAAATGCCTGAACTTCCTTCTTAGACCTGGGAAGTGACAGGGCCTGAATCGCTTCCACCCTGCTTGGGTCAATCCTTACTCCCTCTGCTGACACTATGTGACCTAACAGCTTTCCCTCCTGCATAGAAAACAGTGATTTCTTGGGGTTCAAAGATAGGCCATACCTCCGACACTTCAGGAAAACTCTTTTTAAGTGCAGTGCTCTTTATCAGTCTTGGAGAAGACTCTGATGTCATCCAGATATATCACCACAAACTGGTCCTTTTCCCCGATGAAGGCTATGTCCATGGCCCGCTGAAATGTTGCTCCTGCATTCATCAGTCCGAAAGGCATTTTGGCATACATGAATGTGCCCCAAGGAGTGGTGAAGGTTGTTTTTTCTCTGTCCTCGGGCATGACTGATATCTGATTGTATCCAGAGAAACCATCAATCATGGATATCCTGGATGTGCCAGTGACTCTCTGTAATATATGTTCCATGTTGGGCAGGGGATACTTGTCCTTTCTGGAACTTCTATTCAGGTTCCTGAAATCAACGCAGAGTCTGATTTCCCCACTTTTCTTTCTCACTGGGACCAAATTGGCTACCCATTCAGAATACCTCAAGGGGACAATGATCTGGGCATCCAACAGTTTCTTTACCTCTTTCTCCATGAAAGGTAGCAACATGGGATTTGTTTGTCTCAGCTTCTGCTTAAACGGCTTAGCCTCCTCTTTCAGCGGGATTTTGTGCTCGATGACTGATGTGTCATACGTTTTGAGGTCTTCGTAGGTCCATGCAAACACATCAAGAAACTCCTTCAGCATCTTAGTATATCCGGCTCTCTTCTCCTCAGTCAAACTCCTTGACATCTTGACCAATTTAGTCTCCTCAGGTGTGCCTATGTTGCATTCAGTTGTGCCATCATCATCACCTGAAACCTTGCCCTTTACTGCTACATCATTCCCGTCGAACAATATTTCTAATGGGATTAGTCCTTTCGGAATGTGATTTCTCGGTAGCTGAATGATCTGGTGATCAGCAATTCTATTCACAAATTCCCCAAGGTGACGGTCATCTTCCTCATCAGGATTCTCATCTATGTGCATTGTGGAAAAGTCATCAATGGACTGGAGAAATTTCTCAATGTCTTGATCATCTTCAAACACCTTCCAGTGTTTGACATTGTCTGGTATAGAAGGTCTGTATTTTATTTCAACATCAGACCTGGCAGTGGGAAACACGGGAACTTCGAGCACACTAGCTGTGAAAGATAAAAAGTCGGCTGGAGTATTTTCTTCCCTTGTAATGAAAGAGATGTTAAAAGCCAGGAAGAAATTATCGACTAGGTCCCATACCTCATTCCTATAATTCCTGAGCTGAGGATTCTTATCTTGATAAACGTTTTTGACCTGCTGGACAATCAGTTCTGCGTCCCCAAACACAGCTATCTCTTTAATTCCCATTTCCTTGGCAGCTCTTAATCCCAGAACCAGAGCTTCATACTCTACCACATTGTTGGTGGCTTCGAATTCCAGCCTGTATGACAGAGAGATGGTCTCTTGACAAGGGGACATGAATACTATCCCGGCACCAGCACCCATACTGGAGGAAGCTCCATCAAAGAACATCTTCCAAACAGGGGTGGTTGGAGGGGGTGTCTCCTGATTAAGGATGGGTTGCTTTCTGATTTGTAAAGGAGCCTCAGGAGTGTGGGTGAGTTGTAGAAAACTAGAGCCTAAATCAGTGTCCAAGGCATAGATGGGATGATTGGTGGGGTTGGCTTCATCACTGATTATATAGGCCAGCTGGGCTTCTCTGTACAGTCTCCTATGTTCCCCTCCAAACACTGGAATGGTGGCATATGTGAGATCCATATGCAAGGTTCCCCCCAGCCTCTTTATCCAAGATCTTGACAACAGCATGCCAAACTTGGGGGGAACATCAACTACCACGATATACATGACCATACTCTTCATGGGAAGCTGGAACAATGAAACCACCAGGTCCTTTATGACTCGCAAACATTGCACCCTCCTGGAGTCGAAAGAATAGAGGTCATGATAGGCTTGGGTGACTTCCAGTCCTAATTCCTCCATGACAGTTTTGGGCATGAGGTTGTGGGAGGCCCCTGAATCCATAAGGCAATTATGCAACACTTTGTCATGTATGTTCAAGGATGTGTAGAAGGGAGGGGATGAATCATCTCTTTCTTCTACCATGGGACCTAGGACAACTGCAGGCCTTTCATCTTGGAGGTTTATGGAATCTGTGAGAGGGTATGAGGCTTCGGATTTCAACAACTCAGAGAAGCATTTTTTGAATTCCCCATGTTTAATTAACTCAGTGAGTGGCACAGGGATTCTGATCTTTTGAATCTCATGTTCGAAATTGAAAGAAGACATAGGCTTTTGGATTTCTCTAATTTCAGGAACATGATTATGGACAATGGGAGAGAAAGGTTGAGCCCTCTTACCTCTGTGGGTGTCTACTACTTCATTAGCAGGTTTCTCTGTTCTAGTGGATTTCTCAGGAACATCAGGTGTTGTTATCCTTTTGTCGGACCTCAGGTTGTACCTTCCTCGACCGCCGCCAGCTTTGTCTCCCTTTCTCAATTCATTTAGCTGGCCATCCATGAGAGACTCTTCATAAGCAGTCTGAGTGAGATGAGGAAAAGGAGGAGTGTCTTCTACATAGTGGATTTTAGGCTCGGGCTCATCTGTTTCCCCTTCTTCTTCATCAGCCACAAAATTGTTCTGAAAGGGAGCCTGAATTCTTTGGTCGTCTCTGTCTCTTCCTCTCTCTCTGTGCATAGTCGGGGGAACAATATTATTTGGCCTCCTGAAACTCCCTTTATTTTCGGTGTTCTGAGGGCCCTTATACATTTGCTTCCTTTCCACCTTCAATCTCTCCACCTCTTCTTTAAGGAAGTTCATTACTTGGGTCAGCTCATTTACTTGAGGGTGGGGCAGTGATGGGCTGGAAGTTGAGGCTTCCAAATTTTTCCTTTCTTCTGTCTGTGTCGGCCTGGTTTCTCAATCTGTCAGTTGCCAATATGTTGGATTCCACTTCTATAGCTGCATCTTGCATCTGAGCTAAAGAGGTGGCTCTTCTTTCTCTCAATAGCAGGCAAAAATCGGGATCAAACGCGCCAGCATATGAAATTTGGGCGGAGGCCTCAGAGGGCTTAATCTCTGCAGGAATCTTGTTATACATTTTATTGAATCTTTTGGAGAAGTCAAAGACAGATTCTTCATCCATTTTCTTCAGAGGCCCAAACTCTGTCATGTAATACATATAATCCTTTATGTCTCCCCACTGTCTCAGGAAAACACTATCTAGAGCCTCAATTCCAACAATAGATCTGGGGGCTATTCCTCTAAACAATTTCCTGACCTCACCCTCCAAGCTCTGGACAAATACTCTCATCCAGACGTCTTCATTTTCAATTTTTAGGTTGTCTGCATAACTGTAAAAGGTATCCAAGTGCTCCTCAATAGTTATGTCTCCCTCCCCACTGAACTTGGGCATGTACTTCAAGTAGTCTCCAGCAGAGAGAGGATTCATAGGATGTGGTAGGATTAAAGGAGCATATCTAGCAGCAACTATGGCGTCCATTCTATTCAGAGGGGGATTAGCACCAGCCATAGGAATATTAGGTAGAGGAGAACTCGGAGGAGAAGGAGTATGGACGGGAG
>SNQJ01S0226761.1:0-14584 GCA_010110895.2 Picea sitchensis | reverse complement strand
GGATGAGTTATTGATTGATTACCCCTTCTTAAAACACACTCCTTCATGAAAGAAAAGGGAAGAAAAAGGTCTCCCTAAGGATGTTCTTAAGGGCATAAAACCAAAGAATAATAAATGAGAGTGGATTTATGTTTTATAAACTGTGTTGTCAAAATTGTGTTTTTTTCAAATCATTGTATAAATAAAGTAGTCTATAAAATAATGTTCCATTATTAAATTTATGTATATATGTTCATACCTTTTATATTTTATTTTGTTAAGGCATATTTGATTATATTTATTTGAAATTGATACATTTATGATTTATCCAATTGTTTCCAAACATTAACTAATGGTTTTGTTTGTTGATAGGTATAAGATGATGATGAAATAATGACTACTAATACCCAAGATCCAACCGGGCTATTAAGATTTGGACGGGATGATCCAAACCATCCTTTAAACCATACCAAGGCAAAAAGAGCATATTTAAAGAGAATTCTACCACCTAAGAAATTTCAACAATTGATGAGATTAACATATGCTAATGACACGCCACCTAGCCTTATTGATGATGATCATGATAGTGAAAATGAAGTGCATGAAGAAGGATTGAATGAATTGCTTACAGGTTTCTTTGGGGATGGAAACAATGATGAAAACAATGATCATATGGATGACAGTAACAATGACAGAAGGGATAATTACCACCAACATAATGTTGATGATAACAACCTGAAAGACTCCATCAAGCCAGCAACAAAGAGACATGTGTTCAAATCGGGTGCAAGTAGAACCTCAAAACTGGAATGCACATTAATATTATTAGAAATCAAGTCACTATTTGGTTGGTCAGACAAAGGATTCACCACCCTACTGAAGTGAATTGAAATATATTTCTTACAATGCATTGTTAATTGGTGTACATAATTCATTTATGAATAGTCCTAATATAGATTGTCATATCAAACATGTTCATCATAAGTCAAACATTCAATTGATCTAATATTTGGAAATATTTCAGGGCACTAAAAACCAAAATATTTCTTGAAGAGAATGTGTTGCCATCCACTTGCAGAGAGGCACGTCAGTTGTTGGCTGAGTTGGGGATTCAATATAAGCAAATCCATTCATGTAAAAATGATTTCATTTTATATAGAGATGAATATAAATACAACGTAGAATTCCCTGTATACAAAGAGAAGAGATATCGTACAAATGTACAAGGTCCTACAGTTCCAAACAAGGTTTTACGTCACATGACAATTATACCTAGACTTCAACGAATGTTTTGTTGCAATTCACTTGCACAATTGATGGACTTGCATGCAAAGAATAGGACTAAATATGAATTCATGTGAATTTCGGCCAACTCCAAATAATTGAAACACATAGAGGAAAAATGGCCAAGAAAATTCAAAGATGAACGCCATAGTATTATGTTTGGTCTTGCAATTGATGGATTACTGTGCCCATTCTCTTTCATAAGCTCAATTTATAGCGTTTGTCCAGTCATATTGATAGTATACAATATTCCCCTATGAATGAGTGTTAGAAAGGAGCACCTTATGTTGACTCTCATTATTCCGGGAAAATATCAAGTTAAAAACATGAATGTTTATGTTGCGCCTTTTATTGATGAGATGCAATTGTTATGGAAAGGCATAAGAATGTATGACATATCATGTTCTCCATCAAACAGGTCCTTCATGTTGTATGGTGTGCTATGTTAGACTATTCATAATTTCCCAAGACTTGGTGTTTGTTCTGGTAAGATAATTGTTTTTATGTATTTACACTAATAATTTATTTTCATCCCAACTTTCATACTTAGTTTTATACTATTATTTTGATGTTATTAAGCTTACTTATTGAATTGCAAGGCTTCAAACAAAGGGGATATTTACATGTCCAAGATGTGTAGAACAATTTCAAGGGTGGTATTCTAAAGATATACATAAATTTATTTATGCAAACAACAAGGGTTTTCTACCACTAGATCATAGGTTTAGAAACCACCATAAGAATCAATTTGATGGAAAAGTTGAAAATAGAGGCCCTCCCATGATTATGGGTCCAACTGATTGGCTTTAGAAGTATGAAGATGCTGAATTGAAATCTTGGAAGGATTTTTTTGATGGGGGTGATTCTATTGAAGAACTAGAACAAGTTGCAATTAAGATGCCAGAAGAGATGAAAATGAAATCCAAATTTTATGAGATCCCTTACTAGAAGGATATATTAATATCCCACCTATTATATCGTATGCACATGTTCAAAAATGTCTCAGATTCAATATTTCGACATATATTAGGAAAATATAAGGATGCCTTTTCTTCGAGGAGACATATTGATCTTTTGCGTACCAAATTAGATAGAAAACATTTGTGGCCAAACAAGGGAAATGAAACATATGCAGAAGATCCATGGATTTTGAAAAATAAAGATATAGACCAACTAAAAAATGTCATATGTTCAATAAGGACACCTACTGGCTATGGTTCATGATTGGTTAAATATTTTAGAGTTGATGGACATATCATAGGATTTAAAACACATGATTTTCATAATTTTATGAAGGTATTATATATCATCATTTAAATTTTATTGGTAAAATTGATTAGGTACTAAATATATTATGATATTCTATTGTGTGACAAAAATAACTAATGACCTTTCATAAATGTGTTTGACAACATATCATGCCATTGAAAATTAGGGGGGATTCATGTCTTACTATTGACTTGAAGAATGCCATAAGTCAATTGTCAACATTTGCAAGGTATGTGGTATGGAATGTTCATGTGTGAGAGACATAGAGATAGTGTATTTCATTTTAATTTTTTCCTAAAGGTTCATACTAATTTAATGTTATTATATTAGGTGGGTGACATCCAAGGAGATCCACGAATGTGAATTGCCAAACTAGAAGGAAATTGCAAAAATTGTATGTGTATTTGAGAAGGAGCTCCCTACAAGTTTCATGGGCCTACAAGTCCATTTACTTATACACCTAGTCAATGACATTGAATTCACGGGTATCGTATAAATGATGTGGATGTTTTTCTTTGAGAGGTATATAAAAACTCTAAAAATATATGTCCAACAAAAGGCACATCCAAAGGGTTGCATGGCTAAAGGGTATGTATTGAATGAAGCATTTTTGTTCCTATGTGAATTCCTTAGTAAGGATTTCAAAGATGGGCCATGCTTCTGGGATGAAGAACGAGCATCATATATTATTGATGGAGAAAAACCACAATCTAGTGGTGTTCAAGTAGAAATTAGTAAGTGAACTCATTATCATTGTGCTTGTTTTTATTGCAATCATTAATTTACTCTGTAATTTATTTGTCAAATTAACAAAATGGCCTTTGGAGTTTGAAATAAACACGTTGACATGTAATAAGTGTAGATGAAAGTGCTATACTCGACAAGTTCATTTTGTACCACATGGAATTTATGAACAAATGGATTGATTTGTATGATAAAAAGAGAGAATAAGTGTTAGAAGCAAGGAGATAGTTTAAGAAATCAAACCCAAGGAATGCCCCATTTCCTATTGATCTGCAAGGGGAATTGGGAAAAGATTTCACAATAGAATGGGTTATTGAACAAATGTAAAATCAAATAGAAGATGCAGGTATAGATTCAAACATAATAGAACATGAAATAAACGTGTCTAGAGGATGTGAAAGAAAGGTACAGTTAGAATTTTACCAAGTGTTGTTTCCTTACAATTTTGACACTATTAACTATTTTAATATTCGTCATTATATTTGTTTTAACCGAAATAAATGGTCTTTCACAGGCAAGGAAATATCCAACATTGTGGGCATATGGTCAACATTATCATGTAGAATGTGTAGATCTAAAGAGATGATCCTTAGATTGTGACATCATGGTTGAATTCAAGCAATCCGGTCAATCAAGCTCAAAAGATAAGAATATTATTGAAGGAAATATACAATAGGTTGGGAAAATACAAGAAATTATTGAGTTGGATTATCGATCTTTTAAATGTTGTATTTTTAAGTGTAGATGGTATGAAGCATTTGAGAAGACACGAAGAAATGATACCCATAGTGGATTGTTCTTTATAGATTCCTCAGGGTTCCTACCAGAGGATAAGGAGCCTTATGTTCTACCAATTCATTGTGAGCAGGTATTTATTTAACTCAAACAAGAAGCGATAGTGATCAATAATCTATTAATACATTTTTTATTGTGAATATTGCCATGTGTTTATTAATCAATAAAGTTGTTATAACATACGTCTAATATATGTATGTACTTGTTCATGTGCATGTATTTTTCTATGAAGATATTCTGGACTGGAAATGGATGTTTTTCATACATTATGATCCAATATTAAGGCATGTATTTGATGATGCATTAGTGGATATTGAGAAAAACAATGATGGCCAACAAAATCAGAGATATGTATTAGAGAACATCGAAGAAATTGACATCTATGATGATGCTGAAGATGGTTATGTCCAGGCACAAGAAGACAACAATCCAAAGTTAGATGATGTTATGGAAGACAACAATATGGATGGTATAGAAAATGATGATCCAAATACATTTGGTAACAATATGGATGGTCTATAGTCAAATTTCAATGATGATGAAGATGAGGCAGGGCAAGATGAGGATGATGATAATATTAACTACTTGAAATATCATATGAACATTGACAATGATACACTAGATGACATTGTTGCAAACAATGATGATAATGACCAAGACTTCTAAATTTTCAGAATTATTTGTAATCCATGTTTAAAAAATTATGAGTCTTATGGCCTAAAATTTGAAATGGTTCAGTATTATTTGTGTCAATACAAATTACCTATTGCAATATCCTTAATTTAAGTGTTCAAGATATGGTACATGAATTGTTGGAAAAAAAAATACGATTACTTGGATGCTTCTTCCATTCATTTTGTATCAAAATATGTTCATGAAGACACAAAAGTTAATAAAATATTAATGCATATATCTCATAATGATTTGAATAAGCAACTTTGTTAACTTCATTATTTTTATATTGTTTTCATTTTAATGTTGGCCATCATTTTTTATTATGTTTTATTAAGAATTAAACATAAAATAATTAAACAAAATAAAATATTTTAATCACCTAGAATTCGGTGAACATTTAATAAATTAAAGCTCAATTTTAGTTTCCTATTTCATATCAAAACATGAATATTCAATATCAATGATTTCACTGAGTCTTAAAACCCTTCCATGTCATCAATGCATTCGCCTAGTCTAACCATGTAAAATTTCAACGCATACAGTCACATTTTGAAGAAATTTCAACGTTGGCCCCATTCACATCTCACTGTGTCGGGTCGGTTGATGACATTGTAGATGGGTGTGTTGGAATAAATTCCATGACATTTCAAGAGAGTTCTAACCAAGATTTTGTAGATGGGAATGATGAATGATGAAAATGAGACCACATAATGAAGGTTCATGCAAACATGGAGGATGTCGAAGATTATGTGGGGATGTCAGGAATACTTGAGTCTTGAAACCCTCGCATACCATCAAGGCATGTGTCTCATCTAACCATGTCAAATTTCAATGCATATAGGCACAGTTTGAAGAAATTTCAAGATTAGCACCATTCACTGCTCACCATGCGGCGTCGATGGAAGACATTGGTGATGGGCCTGTTAGAAGGTGTTCCATGACATTTCAAGTGAGTTTCGACAAAGATTCTATAGATGGGAATGAGGAATGATGAAAATGAGACTGTATGATGAAAATTGATGTAAACATGGACGATCTCAAATATTATGTGAGGACATCAGGCATCCTTGAGTCTTGAAACCCTTGCATATTGTTAAGGCATGTGCTTACTCTAACCATGTCAAATTTTTACGCATACAAATGCAGTTTGAAGAAATTTCAACGTTCACCCCATTCACTGGTCATTATGTGGCATCGATGGATGACATTGGTGATGGGCGTGTTGGTCGAAGACGTTCCATAACATTTTGAGAGAGTTTTGACAAAGATTATATAGATGAGAATTATGACAAATGATTAAAATGAGACTACATGATAAACATTGATGCAAATGTGTATGATCTCAAAGATTATGCGAGGACGTTAGGCAATATCCTTCAATCTTGAGACCCATTCATACCGTCAAGGCATGTGTCTAGTCTAATCATGTCAAATTTCGATGCATTAAGAAAAAATTGAATAAATTTCAACATTGGCCCCATTCACTGCTCATAGTGAAACACTGGTGGATGGCATTGTTGATGGGTGTGTTGGAATACATTCCATGAAATTTCAAGAGAGTTTCGACAAACATTCTGTAGATGTCAATGACAAATGATGACAATGACACTGCATTGTGAACGTTGGTGAAAACATGGATGATATCAAAGATTATTTGGGGACATCATGCATCCTTGAGTCTTGAAACCCTTGCATATCATCAAGGAATGTGTCTAGTCTAACCATGTCAAATTTCAACACACACAAGAACAGTTTGAGGAAATTTCAATGTTGGCCCCATTCACTACTCATTGTGTGACATCGGTTGATGACATTGGTGATGGGCGTATTGGAATACGTTCCATGAAATTTCAAGAGAGTTCCAACAAATCCCCAAATCCCCTAACCCCTAATCCATTGACCCTTAAATCCTTAATCCCTAATCCCCGAACCTGCAAGCCCTCCACCTTAGTTAATCACTAATCCCTTAACAAAAAATCCCTAAATCCCCTAACCCCTAAGCCATCGACCCTTAAACCATTAAACCCTAATCCCTAATCCCTTAATCCATAAACCCCTATTCCCTAATAACTTAAACATTAATCCCCTATCCCATAATCCCTAAGACATTAACCATTAAAATACTTAACTCATAAGCGCCAAATCCCTTATCTCTTGACCCTTAATCCCTTAAAACCTAACCATTAATCCCTTAACCCTTAATCCCTATACCCCAAATCCCTAAATCCCATAATCCTCAAAGCCCCTATCCACTTAACCCCCAACACCTCAACTAATTAACTATTGATGCACATCCGACATTAAATCTGGCACTAAATGCGGTGCTAAATCTGGTGTTATTTCCGACATTGGTAGCGCCTAATTTATCACCTACATGTTTTGTTCGGTGCAAATAATGCTAGAAACAATGCCATCCCAATAAATAGTGCCGACGTTTTCAAAAAATTGGAGAAAAATACACTAAAACAATTTTTGGAAGCAAAAAAGGGAGCAAATCACAGGGATTTGTTGTAGTGCTATGACCCCCCGGAGACATGACTACATAATTTTTTTTTTGACAATATAATGAAGAGTTCCCACTTTATTCCAATTAAGATCTCCTTTGATGCACCATCCATCTCTCAATTTTTCCTAAAAGAAATAATATTCCTTCATGTGGTGCCTCAAAAAATCATATCAGATAGAGATTCAAGGTTCACTTCTAGGTTTTGGCAAAGCCTCCTAAATCATTTGGTAACTCAACTTAACTTCATTACTGCATATCATCTAGAGAAAAATGGGAAAACATAGAGTTAATCAAATATTGGAGGATATATTGAGAATGTATGTCATGGACCAACAAAAACAATGGGAGAAGTATCTTTCCTTAATGGAATTTGCATGCAAAAATAGTTATTATAGTTCCATTTAGACAATCCCTTATGAAGTTATATATGAGATACCTTTTCATACACCTTTGACTCGAGATAAATTAGAGGATCGAATCATCTTGGGATCTAGCATGCTCCAAGAAATGGAAGAACAAATGGTTACAATTAAGCAAAGGCTTAAGGAAGCTAAGGATTGACAAAAAATTAATGTAGATGCTAAGATGATGCAGGAGCATCTCCCACGTCAATTGAGCTAGCGCAGAAGGCAAGAGACAACTGGGCAAGCGCCAGCACAAATTTTGAAATTTACCTTGGGATTGTTGCACGAACATAAATGTAACAATTTAATGAAGCGCACTTGTGTGATGTAATCGGACCTTGAGCGGATCGCTCTCGTCCTTAGTAGGTAGGAGGCATTTAAGATAGTTAATTCAGGTAGATAGAAATTTAATTCTAGATTAGACTGTTCGAGAGCGAAAGAGGGAAACAGGATATAGACACCCTCATTCTGCATTTGTATCACTATTGAAGAAGGAAGAGCATAGAAGAGCATGCAGAGAGTTGTGTAAGAAACACCCATGTACAAATATTTGAATTAATAGAAGAGCTTGATTCAAATTCATGGTTTTTGTGTTGTTCTCTATGCATTGATGTTATGCTCATGAATGTTTGCTTCCTGTTATACATTTTCTTTGATATGCTGTGCATATGATTTCATGTTCTAAGTGAAGTCTGAAAGGAAGAGGGAATGAGTTTCAATTGCTTCTCTATCTGAGCAAGAATTCCTTCAAGGAGTGCAGTCGAAGTGTCCGCAAGGAGTGCATTGACAGAGGGTTCAGATAGGTAGCATTTGTTCTCATCTCCGCAGAAGTGCATTTGGGCATAGGAGCTGTGCAAGGAGTGCACAGGTGAAGAAAAGTCTCAGCATTGCGAACCTGAGTAAGGTGTGAGAGACTGCTGCTGCAGGAGTGCGCAGAGTCGAAGGTATTCAACACTTGGAAGTGTCTGAGAGTTGCCGCAAGGAGTGGGCGCAAAAATATTCTCTAAGACTCAGAGTCATGAGAAAGGTCAGGAGGGATAAACCCTTTGAAGCTATTGGAGGTAGCATAAGGAGTTAGAGCGTACCGAGTGACTCAAGGCGACGGATTTTTGTGTCACAGGTGATTAATTCTGGGAAGGAGTCCTTGGTTCACTTCATGAACGTATCGAGGAGGAGAATATAGACGGTCAAGAACTTGTCGAGAGGATTTGCGAAATCCCGCCAGTCGTCTCATCTAGTAAAGAAGGGGGGAGGTTACGACTGCATCCGGATCTCAAGCTCTAGGGATCATGAGCCATTAGATCATCAAATGGTTACCCGTCCACCGTCCATTTGACAAGAGTTGCGCAGGTTTTAAATCTTCGTGAGTAGAGTGGAAACCTTGAGAAGCATTGGGACATTGAGGCATCGAGGTTCTGGAAATCGGAAATCCCGTGGAGAAGAGATCGGAAAATCCATCGTGGAAATATCGACGAGCTCAGAGTCGTCCATCTGTTGGGACATGTGGCAGGAACCAGGAATCATCGGTATATCAGAGGTTCAGAAGTCAAGAATTCGAGACCTTTTTGAGTCTCACGACAGCGAAGGGATCATAGTCGTGGATCTCAGGTAAGACACGTGTCGATTGACCGCTCGATCAGAGATTTGGTCATCGGGGTTCATAGGAGTGAGTGGTTTTGATTTTTCATTTGGCGAAGTCCGAGGTTTGATCTGAACCGTCCATCAGTTGGGACACGTGTCGAAAGATTTGACGGAATTTGGGGTTCGGCATATCGGAGGTCTTGAGGACAGGATACTCTTGCAATTTGGAATCGTGAAACACGATATCCCGACAGGACAAAGGAACAGTGTGGGGCCATAGGAATCGGTGAGAGGATAGGTGGCATACTGTTTCAGAATTCGGGGAAGGGAAAATCCCGAAACCATAGACATCAGGATTCGCGATATAGTGAAGTCCGAAATCCTGACGAGGTGACAGGGACCTGGACAGGTCAAACTCGTGAGCACATCGGAGTTTCGGCATATCGGGGATCGGTGGTCGGTAAAGAGAGTTGTTTTGGACATCGCAAGTGCCGAAATCCCAACAGGAGGAACCCCGATAGCAAAGTAAAAGGTCAGCATTGACTTACATCAGATTTCGGAGAATCGCGAGAAACAAACACGTGACCATAGGACTCGCGAAGTCACGAAGTCCAATTTCCCGATAGAAGAAAGGGAGATCCTGTGAGAGAGTTGTTGTGGGTGAAAATTTCCCGATAAGGAAATAGAAGAGCCTTTCAATTCTTTGGGCCGAGGAAGGAGTAAATATCCTGTGAGCGAAGGTGCTTGAAGAGCGCGCCTGCGTCAAGTGGTATCAGAGCTTAGAAAAGATTCTTTGACTTTTGTAGCAGGGAAAAGGAAGATTCACCATGATGCCAAGGAGAAGAGACAGACAATCACCCGATCCAGAGGAGGAAAGGGAAACGCCCAGAGGAAGGGGTAGAGAGGTGTAGAATCCAGAATTAGAAAGAGATATGCATAACATATGCGCTAGACTTGTGGACATGGAGATAAGACAAAGGCGCATAGCTGATGTAGGAGATATCAGTGAGTCCAAAAATGAAGATGATGTTGGACATGGAGAAGAAGAAGTCACGGCAGAAGATGCAGCAAATGAACGCTTGCTTAAAGCTATTGCAAGAATGGGTGCAAAGGCGAAGATGGACATTCCAGTTTATGAGGGAAATTTGGATGTAGAAGAGCTTCTAGACTGGATTAGAGCTCTGGACACCTACTTTGACTATGAAGATATCGAAGAGGACAAGAAGGTCAAGCATGCTGCCACGAGATTAAAAGGACATGCAGCCTTGTAGTGGGATGAACTACAAGCAGATAGGCGTTGCCAAGGCAAGCAGAAAATTATGAGCTATGACAGGATGATTGCAAAGATGAAGGCAAAATTCATTCCCAGGGACTATCAAATTTCTCTATTCAGGAGAATGCAGAACCTGAGGCAGAAGTTGATGTCAGTAAAGGAATATACTGAAGAGTTTTATAGGTTGAATATCAGGGCAAGTCATCATGAAAGCAATGACGAAAAAGTGGCCAGGTATATGAATGGCCTGAGATATGAGATTCAGGATGAAATGAGTATGGTGACCATCCGAACGGTGGAAGATGCTTATTAGATGGCTCTAAAAGCTGAAGAGAAGCTGAGCCTAAAGCAGAGTCAGAGGGGCAGAGGCAGAAGTTAGCCCAGAGGCAAATCAGTTGCCCAGGAAAGAACCCAGAAGCCTAGGGATGACTGGAAGAAACCTCAGACACAGACAGAGAGGGGTGGAAGCTCACAGCGAGGGTGATATGCTGAATAGAGAGGACAACATAATGAGCAGAGAGGAGATTATGCTGACAACAACACTTTTCCTTGTACCATAGGTAGAGGAAGAGGAAGAGGTGGAGTAATCACATGCTTCACGTGTGGAAAGAATGGGCACAAGTCATTCGAGTGTCCATAGAAAAAGAAAGAAACTGGAGAAACTCACATTGCTGAGGCACAAAGGCAAGATGTTGAGGCAGAAGACGATGAAGGAAGAAGATCGCTGATGATGCGGAAAGTTCTCTTAACACTAGAGAAGGAGGTGGAAAGTTTAGTCCAAAGGACCAGAATTTTTAGGACTGCTTGCAAGACCAAGGATAGGGCATGCAAGGTCATTGTGGACAGTGGTAGCACAGACAATCTCATTTCAACCGAGATGGTAGAAAAGCTAGAGCTGGAGACGACTAATCATCCAAGTCCATATAAAGTTTCGTGGCTACAAAAAGAACATCAGGTAAATGTCACCAAACAGTGTTTGGTTGAATTTAAGATAGGAGGATATAATGACAAGATATTATGTGATGTCATTCCTATGGATGTTTGTCATCTATTGCTGGGTAGACCATGGCAATATGACAAGAATGTGATTCATGATGGGAGAATGAACACATACACCCTAGAGAAGAATGGGAGGACACACATGTTGCTTCTGATAAAGGATAAGGAGGTGAAACCGGAAGTGAGAAACACTGTACTTCTCATGAGTGGGAAGGAACTTCTTACAGAGGTCAAGAAGAAGGAGGATCCACAGTTCATTGTGGTCAGAAAACCAAATATTGTTCTAACTAGAACAAGAGTGGATGATTTACCAGAAGAAGTTCAGGAACTGCTAGAAGAGTTCGCTGACATTGTAGTGGACGAATTACCTCATTCGTTGCCACCAATCAGGAGTGTGAGTCATCACATTGATCTCATACCAGGAGCCAGTTTACCAAACAAAGCCGTGTACAGATTGACGTCACAGGAGAATGAAGAGGTTAAAAGGAAAGTCCAGGATTTGTTGGACAAAGGTTTGGTGAGAGAAAGCTTGAGTCCATGTGTTGTTCCAATAGTACTCAGTCTGAAGAAAGATGGAGGCTGGAGGATGTGTACTGATTCAAGGGCGATTAATAAGATAACTATCAGGTACAGATTCCCATTGCCAAGAATGGATGATTTGATGGATTGCTTAAGTGGGGCAAAATTCTTTTCAAAGATTGATTTGAAAAGAGGTTATCATCAGATTCGCATGAGAGAAGGTGATGAATGGAAAATAGCATTCAAAACGAATGAAGGGTTGTATGAATGGCTTGTTATGCCATTTGGCTTAACAAATGCGCCAAGTAGCTTCATGAGGTTAATGAATGAAGTCCTGAAGGAGTTCATCGGGAAATTTTTCATTGTGTATTTGGATGACATACTGGTTTTCAGTAAAACAACAGTGGAGCATCTGAAGCATTTGGCTACAATGATGCAAAAATTGCAGCAGGAGAAGTTGTTGATAAACATGAAAAAGTCCTCATTCATGAAGACAGAGCTCATTTATTTGGGATTTTTTATTTCGGCAAATGAGTTGAGGATGGATCCAGATAAAGTGGAGGTAATAAAAAATTGGCCATCACCGAAGAATATCTTTAAGGTGAGAAGTTTTCACGGATTGGTTAGTTTCTACTGGAAGTTCATCAGGAATTTCAGTGGGATTAGCGCAGCGATGATGGATGCAGTGAAGAAACAAACCGAGTCTTTTCACTGGACAGAAGAAGCTGAAAAGAGTTTCAATTTGTTGAAGAGGAAGATCACAGAACAACCTGTTCTGGTGTTGTCAGATTTTCGAAAAACATTTCAGGTGAAATGCGATGCAAGCCGGTTTGCAATCGGGGCGATCTTAAGTCAGGAAGACAGGCCGATAGCGTATTTCAGCGAGAAGCTGAATGAAGCAAAGGTGAAGTATTCCACATATGATAAGGAATTTTATGCCATCATACAGGCATTGAAAAAATGGAGGCATTACTTGATCTCGAAAGAGTTTGTATTGTACAGTGATAACCATGCATTGCAGTTTGTGACTCAACAAGAGAAGTTGAATCAGAAACATGTCAAATGGGTTGAGTATATGCAAAATTTCACTTTTTGATTAAACATATTTCTGGAACTTCTAACAAAGTTGTTGATTCTTTGAGCAGGAAGTGTTTGTTGTTGCAGTAGTTCAAAGTCAAAACGCTGGGTTTTGATGATCTCAAGGACATGTACAGAGATGATCCAAATTTTCAGGAGGCATATGAAACAGTTGAGAATCCAGTTCTCAGAGACAAAATCCCATGGATAGAATACATGATCCAGGAAGGATTGTTGTTCAGAGGCAATCAACTGTGTATTCCAAAGTGCTCCATGAGGGAGAACTTGTTGAAGGAGAAACACAGTGGAGGATTGGCAGGGCATTTTGGTCACGACAAGACATTCGTGAAATTGAATGAGTCATATTTTTGGCCGGGAATGTGAGCAGACGTCAAGAGATTTGTGGATAGATGTATAATTTGCCAGCATTCGAAGGGAAAGAGGCAGAATGCAGGGTTCTATCAACCATTGCCCATACCTGAGAAGCCGCAGGATGAAATTATCATGGATTTCATATTAGGGTTGCCAAGGATGCAAAGAGGATTTGATTCAATCTTTATGGTGGTGGATAGATTTTCTAATATGGCACACTTCATTCCATGTCAGAAGACCAGTGACGCGACTCACATCGTGAACCTATTTTTCAAAGAAGTCATTTGACTTCATGGCTTACCAAGGAGTATAGTTTTAGATGGGGATACGAAGTTCATAGGGCATTTCTGGAGGACCTTATGGAAGAAGCTGGGAACTAACTTATTGTTTAGTTCATCTTATCATCCTCAGATGGATGGACAGACAGAAGTGGTAAACAGAAGTCTGGGAGATTTACTGAGAAGCTTGGTGACAGAGCACCACAGTAGTTGGGACAATATATTGCCGCAAGAAAAGTTTGCGTATAATGACTCAGTTAATAGGAGCACAGGACAGATTCCATTTCAGGTTGTTTATGGCATACAGCCGAGAGGAATTTCTGAACTGAGGGATTCAAGACAGACTGCGACTAGGAGCGCTAGTGCAGAATAATTCGCAGAGGCAATGATGGAACTTCATAGCCAGGTGCAGTAGCGGTTGCAGGATTCAAATCAGGAGTATAAGTGCAGAGCCGATCAGCATAGAAGACAACTCCAGTTCAAGGTTGGTGATCTGGTTCTGGCACATTTGAGGAAAGAAAGGTTCCCGAGGGGAACATACAATAAATTGAAGATGAAGAAAATTGGGCCATGCAAGGTCTTGAAGAAATTTGGGGACAATGCTTATGAGATTGAATTACCCGATGGGATCGGAATTTCTCCGATATTCAATATCTCATATTTGTACCCATATAAGCCTGAGGAAGAAGTGTTTTAGGATAAATCCGTAAGTGCGGACACAAACCGATCTCCCCAGATCCACCTGGATCTGGAACAAACAGTGACAGAATACTACTCTTTCCCTAGTTCTAAAGTATTGAATGGACAAGAGAAGAAGGATGATGTACTT
>SNQJ01S0226759.1:0-14584 GCA_010110895.2 Picea sitchensis | reverse complement strand
TTAGGGTGAGGGATAAAGGAAGGCTTACAGTTTTGAGAGGAAACAATTTGTTGTGCTTCTTTATCTTTTTTGGTAGCCTCCACCCAAGTCGTAGGTCGAGCCATGAGGACATAGGATCGATTCTCCTCCTTGAGGCCACTGATAAAACACTCTCGAAAGAAACCATCATTCATACCCTCTGTTCGAAAAGCCAGTCGCTCAAATGAAGCTATGAAGTCTTCTACTGTGCCTGATTGCTTCAATTTTTTCAAACGACCCAAATGGTTGGTGTCAGTGTTAAAGCATTCATAAAGCTCAATCACAAATTGGGTCCAAGCAATATACCCTTCACGGGAAGTTTTTCTCCATTGCCACCATTTCCAGCATTCTTGACAGACAAGGGTTCTACAGACAAGGATTTTCCCTGTCCTATAGCTCTCTAATATATGTAAGGGGTCCAATAGTAGTACTCGGCCCAATATCTCAGGGCACTAACTAAAGAGGATAGACTGTACCCTTAGCCGTACTACCCAACTACCCAAGTACTAGAGAGTATCTTCCCGAGTGTTGTTCTCGGTGACACTATAGCAGTCCGGCGGTTGATAGGTTTATCTAAAGAGGGCTTCAAGAAATCTAGGTTGATCCATACACAGGTGTTTTCTTATGCGCTACCACTCGAAGGGGTACCAACATGGGTTACAAGGGTGGCCAACAGATGTGCGCTTAAGAACCACTTGTATTTCCTACGTGTATGAATCCCTCAACCACGGGTTTATGCGCCTAATGACAGATCTCTGTGGCTTAAAGACGCCGGAATACGTCTCTACCCTGAAAAAAATACCCACAATTTCTGCCAAGGAAAGTGCTCTGATACCACTTGCAAGATACCAGATATATAAAATATGCAGAACAGAAATAAAATGCTAGAAATGGCAGAATAACAGTAAAATATCCAACATAATCTTCACAATACACAGAAATGATATAAAAATAGCAATAGAAATAGCACTTTGATTCAGAAAGCAATGTTCATAGGCCTCTTCGAGGGGGAAACCTCCAATCGAGCAGTTCTCTGTTACAATAATCTCCAAGCTAGGGTTCTCATACCCTCGACCCTTATTTATACTAAATATGTCTATTAAGAGAAGCATCTAGAGGAAGATCCTTCTAGAATCAGAAGCTTCTATTAGGTCTTCTTACATCCACCTTATTCTATTTTATTGAAAGGCCTTATTAATATTGACCTTTATTACATCTGAATACATTGATCTACCTATGTGTGGGTTAGGACCTTAACATATTCTTCCATGACCTTATCCACTTGCTTCTTCTATGTGGAGAGGTTGACTGCAGAGGCCTTGGATGTGGCTTCCACCTTTCTCTCACTCTGAGTGTGAATCACGAAGAAGAAAAATTTCCTGGTCTAAGAAATGCCCTTCCTGCATTGGTTGGAAAAGATCAAGGAAATAACACTAGGTGGGACTACCTCAGGTATCCTATACAATTTCCTGTTCAAATTAATAATATCACTATGAGGCCTAGAATCATATACAACATGACGTTTCCATAAATAAGGTTGGCCCAAAATAACATCACAAAATTGAAGGGGAGAAACATCACACAATACCTCATCGTTGAATGGCTTGATGCCATATGACAGGCTTCACTATTGGCTGACGTGAAGATCACTTCCTTGACGTAGCCATCTGATGGTGTAGGGATGCGGGTGTGGCATTGTTGTCAACGATATCCACTTGATGACCTCTACTAATATGAGGCTCTTATAGCTACCTCTATCAACGATGAAGTGCATCGAAGTGCCTTTCACCCACATCTGTGAATGAAAGAGGAGCTCACCTTCCTCTAGCTCCTTAGGTTCGTCAATATGGATCTTGGTGGAAGAAATGGTGGCACTAGGTTCCATGTCAATTATTTATCTCCCCTTTTCTAGTTTTGACTCAAATTCATAACCCACATCTGATTCTGAGGCTTTTACCTCATGCATCAAAAACTGCTTTGAGCGGAAATCAACAGTGTTATGCAAGGAGATCCTATGGAAGTCACACCACTTCCCAGTATATTTATTTGTCTTCCTATTGTCCTTCTTTTCTTGTGGCTTGGATTGGTTTTCTTGATGTTTCCCATATTTTCTCTGTCCTTTGTTCTATGGGTTGGGGTGTTGGCCCTTGACCAAGTTTTGAGGATTATTGGTCATGTTTGACCTAATTTTGGGACTTTGATAGGCTATCGAAGGCAGAGCACAAGACAAAGCGGAGATCGCGGGATCTCGACCCCATTTTAGGGATTTTTGGGTTTTGGGATCATGTAATGGGTATGGGAATGTCGGCCCATGGGTTTACCCATGTATAGGCCCGATTTTGTAATATATATAGAATAATAGGCAATGTAATGAGGATTTAGTTGTAAGTGATGCTAAGTGTTAGTGTTTGATCTATGTGATCAAGAGTTGTAAGTACTTTGTGCATACTGTGTGAGGCTTGCAAGTTTAAGTGCAAGTAACTGAAAGAGACTGTGTAAAGGCTTGGTGTTGTACCCTATCTCGAAGAAGGAGGATCTAGCAGAGTGTGCACAGATCTCCTGTCTTCTGTGGAGTAGGATTTTGATACTATGTGCCTATAAGAAGCTTGACCAAAGATAATAAAGAAGAGAAGAGTTGGTGGACGTAGCCCTACGGTGGGGTTGAACCACGTGCATGTTGTGTTGCTATGCTTTGTGCGATGTATTGATGTGTTTATGTGTTTTCTTGTTTAGTGCTTTAATATAGATGAATGATAGATAGATCTGATGATGCTTTGTGCTTAATGATGTGGATGGATGTTAGATCTTACTTATGTAAAAATGATTAGTTCTTAAATACCTTAGATCTGAATCAATACGGTGATTCTTTGTAGTTTAGGGTTTATCTATACTGAGAGTAGGATTCAACTGCGTTGTAACTAAGAACTCTATATTGATGAATGTTAACTGCTAAGGGATTTCTTAAGTGTTAGAATCACAGATTTGTGTCCCAACTAAGGTTGCAGATACTAGAGTCTTGCAACCACCCCTACCTCTACCTCAGGTGAGACTTCATCTTCTTCGCAGTTGTTTCCGAAAGGGTCGGTAGTTAGGGTTTTGTTAGTACGTTGTTGTAGCGTTGAACCTTGGGTCTACCCCTGTGCCAACAAATGGTTCCATTATTGGGAACTGAGGAAAAAGGATCTTTGTGCGAAGATCTAAACTAAAAAAGAGAAAAGCTCCATGCATAGAAATGTTTCCCTAGTACGCAGTACTACTTGATCTATGTAGGTTTGTGCCAAGAGGAAGGGTTAGATCTAAAGAAAAGACGTCAGATCTGAAGAAAAGAGGTAAGATCTAAGAGCTTTGTGCCCTGATAAAGGTGAAAGTGAGATTAAAGAGGTAAGATTTGGGAGCTTTGTGCCCTGATAAAGGTGAAAGTGAGATTAAAGAGGTAACATCTGTAAGCTCTGTGCTTTGTATAAGTAAGATAAGTGGAAAGTTTTGTTTCTAGAATATGGATCTAGGTATGGTTGATAGATTCTGTTCTAGTTTGAAAACTAGGGCACTGATAGATGAACGAAGAATTTGATATAAGTAGATCTGATAAGAATAGTGAAAGATATGTTATACCTATTCATAGGGAGAATTTTTGGACTAACAAATGGATGAAAAACCCTAGAAAGAATTTTTTGCAAGTTAGCTACTATGATCCTAGCGTGTAGTACAGGAAAGGTTGGGGATCATTTAAAAGAAGGAGAGGATTAAACCTTTGTTACAGTTGCAGAAAACTGGGACATATTGCTAAGGAATTCCCTAGAAGAAGACCTAGTTGACTCTATTGCAACGCTATGGACCATGAAGTATTGGATTGCCCTAGAATGATTTCTAAGGTTGAAAGGATGAATATGAGACAAGAAGACCACAAGAAAGGTCAAACAATTGAAACCATGGCAGAACCCCAGAAAGAATCGGAGAAAGTATTGCTACAAATGAAAGAAACCCTGAATGACCACCGGCATGCCAGCTTATCAGATATATTCAAAGAAAAAGAATGCATAGAAGCAAGAATAGGAAACTTCAACATTGACTATGTTATGGATGAGGAAACACAAGTGAATATCATGATAGAAATAACTTGGGAACTTTTAGGCAAGCCTGTTATGATTCCTTCATTGGGAGGAATAAGACTATTCAGAGGAAAACTAATAACCCTATGTGGGAAGCTCACCCATATATCTATGAATGCCAATGGAACTTCAACAGATGAAGATTTTGAGATTGTTAAATTTACTGAGAACAACGCTCCATTTGTTATGTTACTAGGAAAACCTTGGATTGAAAGACATCAAGCCATAAGGAAGGAAGAAGAATTTTTAGAGAAGAAGAAGCAAGAATTAAAATATTTCATGACTAGGAGGATCGCACACTTGATTAAAGAACAGGAAAAAAGATCGAAGTTCTTTAACACCAAAGACTTGGATGTCAAAGTTACAAGAACGCAAGAAGACTCATAGAAGACTGAAGTACCTACCCCAGATAAAGAAGAATTATTACCATTGAATATTAGGAAAGAATCTCAACAAGACGAAGTTACTATGCCAAAAGGAGATAAGAATCAGAATGGAAAAAGGAATATCAATACGAAACTCACTGGAAAGAAGGATAGAAAACTAATTAAGAAGAGAGATAAGTTACATAATGTTACAGAGGGAACTTCGCAGAAGGAAAATTTGCAAAATTGGAACTTCGTTGGGATATCAGAACAATGCCACATGGCACTTTGCCATGGCAAAGCAATATAGCCATTGGGAACAATATAACTGTTAGACCAATGCCCTGAATGGGTAGAACGACATTTATGGTTAGACAGCCTGCCATCAGACCGTTGTGATCGCTTCGTAATGGGCATAACTGAGTTAATGAAGACTTCTAACCTGTTGCAAGAGATTCGTTGCCAATTTATCTATTTATCCCATCGTGCCATGCATCGAGAACACTTTTTCCAACCATGATTATCTGAGCCCATGGAATAGTTGATTTCACAAAGTTATCATCGCACTATTTCCATCTATCTCATTGCATTGACTAGATACTCTTCTAACCTGAGATATTCAACCACGAGCGTGTATGTCCGAAGAACTTAGCACAGTCGAAGAGTCTATGAAGGAAGTACTCATCGACCTCATGACTAAAAGAGTCATGTCGGAAAGAGTAATGTATGTGGGTGTACAAGCATCTTCGATGAGAGGAGTGAAAGCCTCTCCATCGAGTGCTCATGGAGCCAGACCATCCTGACCATCAGCAGAAAAGAGAACCAAGAACAAAGATGACCTAGAAAATGTTAATTTGATCCCAACCATATTTCTCGACTACATCCCGCCTCTAGCTGGCATGGTGATTCATGATAGTGTGCCAATATAATTTGCGTACACCATGGTTACTGCATACCTCTCGAAGGGGATACGTGCAGTTTGATCAAAACAAGACAAGATCGCCATGTTGAAGTTCAGCAACTTCAACCTCGGAGATCGCAAGAACTATAGTATGCTCACCCCGTATAAATACTTGAACAGGATGAAGGGGAAGAACACAAAGATAATCCCTCAGTCGTGGAATTTGAACCTTGCGTAGTCCACCCTCCTGAATGTAATGAAGATCCCACACTTTGGAAGGCACCAGGAATTTAACGCCTTTGTCAAGATACTACTCTCATGTTACTATGGTGGATACTTATGGCTAGACCATCATATGATAGTCAATTTGATGTTGATTTGTAGGATCATAGGATTGAGTATGCAAGGACCCAACCTATAAGAGTTCTATCCAGGAAAATCCACAGATCGTGCACTAACACAGAAGATCAAGGATAAATATGACGATGTTGAAAAGGGGACATGCGGATACAAGGTAGCTTCTATCCAGAGTAGTGCAGTGTGCCTAGCATGCTAATTAATAGCTCAAAAGATAGTACATATAAACAGACCCATGCAGGTCATGGGATTTTTCATTGACCTCGCAGGGAAGTGTGTGGAAGGCCTATAGATGAACTCGGTGAAGTACCTAGTTAATCAATTGGCACTAGACTGCCGCGAAGCACAGGATCAGGGCTACAAGTTTCACTTTAGTTGGCTCTTGATCCTCATCACGTTTGTTTCCTAGGAAATTCTAGAAGGTGCGACCTTTCCGGACATCGAGCCATTCAAGCTACTTGTTGTGAAGTTCACCATGCTCTGTTACTTGAGCGATATGAGAAAACAATGGCAGTCGAACGTTGTTTTTCACACATATTATCTCCAGCTGAAGAGAGCCATCGAAGTTGAACCTTGCATGAATCCGAACACCCTACAGAGGTTGCGACCCCTAATGAATTTCCGTGCAGATTGGCACTTCATCTACATTACATCGTGAGTCGATGAACATAAGGAGCAGCTTCAGTCATACTACAAGCTCACAGAAGAGGACCTCGAGGAGATAACTAAGGACTGGTCAACTAACCTCCTTATCCCCACTGACTCTACAGATATGTCTAACCCTAAACTTGATAGCCCAGAGGATGCTCACAAAGAACAGGGCACACCCAGAAGCAGTAGAAGGAAGAAGACTGAAGAGGTCCAAGACTTAAGTAGTGCCTCAGAGAAGACTGCTTCAATATCACCTGACCGAGGGGGTGATGATGAAGTAGAAGAGATACATGGAAAAGAATATGAATAGAAGCAAAACGAAGTAACACCTCCCAGATATGAGGTTCATCCCCCAAAGAAGAGGAAGGTTTCTCCCTCGAAACCTTCTTCCCAGAAGAAATCTAGAGCCACCGTGACCAAGATGCAGACTATACTCATTACCGATTATTTTGAATTCATCATAGCAGCTCTAAACAATGCTTCATAGGAAATCATAGAGAAACAAGAAGCCAAGTAGGAGGAAATGTATGACAAAATTAAGGTTGAACTCTGAGGGGTACAACAAGCCCTTCAGTCCAATCGCACAGTCTCCACTATCCCCCTGCCATCGGGAGAACCAGAATTGGGAGATGAGCCAGCCCAAATCTGTCAACTAGAAGATGCAACTGAAGCTCACATTTGATGAGCACAATAAGAAACAGAACAAGCCACCCAGGCCTTGAAGCAAGTGAAAGGAGTAATCATAGAAAAACACTGAGTTCCGGAGCAGGAGAAGGTTTCTCTCCAAGCAAAGTTTGAAGAGGATAAAACATAGATGCAACAAGGAAAAGAACAGTTTCTTGCGGAGCAACTCGAAGTGAAAGAAGAAGTCAACAGGGAACTTCGCTCTGTGATAGGCTTAGAACCACAGGCAAAATACCGAGTCATGCATCAGGTAGAACAACTCATGAAAGTTATCCAACATCTACAACAAATAATAACAGACTTAGAGCTCCACACGGTTCCTGACACTTCGCAGGATGTAAGAGATCAAAGAGAATCAACTGCCCGGAGTGAAATTGAGAGAATAAAGTCCCTTGCCATGGAATGTAAGAAACTAAGTGATCACAATACCCAAACTTATGAGTGACTCATTGAGAACTCAAAACTGAAGGCATTGGAGTCACAGCTCTAGGAAGCGAAAAAGCAAGCAAAAATAATACAGGCACAGTTGAAGCCCCTATTAGCTATTGAAATAATGAAGTGATCCCAAGAGAAATGAACCACCCAATAGCAGGTCCACACTATCCAAAGAAGATTCATGGAAGTGACTCAGAAGCTCCAACCTATACAAAATGAGGCTTGCTAATTGTTCGCAGATATCGAAGGACGAGGAGCAGAACTGGAGAAATTCATCACCGTAGTTGAATAGCACTTAGAGGGACCTGTCAACGATGCAGTCATCCAAGAGTTCACTGAACAGGAGGTCGTGGCACAACAAAAAGTTGAAGCATCTTGAGCCAAGCTTGAGGCTTTCGAAGTAGAACTACCAAGACTAGAGTGACTCGGGACGAATGATAGGTGAGTGTTGGGGACCTGTTGGCCCTTGACCAAGTTTTGATTATTGTTGGTCATGTTTAACCTAATTTGGGGACTTTGATAGGCTGTCGAAGGAGGAGCGCAAGACGAAGCGGATATCGTGAGATATCGGCCCCTTTTTAGGGATTTTTGGCTTTTGGGCTCATGTAACAGGTATGGGAATGTCCTCCCATGGGTTTACCCATGCATAGGCCCAATTTTGTAATATATATAGAATACTAGGCGATGTAATGACGAGTCAGTTTTAAGTGATTATAAGTGTTAGTGTTTTATCAATGTGATCAAGAGTTGTAAGTACTTTGTGCATACTGTGTGAGGCTTGCAAGGATAATTGCAAGTAACTAAAAGAGACTATGTAAAGGCTTGGTGTTGTACCCTAGCTCGAAGAAGGAGGATCTGGCGGAGTGAGTGCAAATATCCTGTCTTCTGCGGAGTAGGATTTTGATGCTATGTGCTTGTAAGAATCTTAACCAAATATAATAAAGAAGATAAGATTTGGTGGACATAGCCCCAGGGTGGGGCTGAACCATGTACATGTTGTGTTGTTATGCTTTGTGTGATGTATTGATGTGTTTATGTGTTTTCCTATTTAGTGCTTTAATATATATGAATGATAGATAGATATGATGATGCTTTGTGATTAATGATGTGGATGGATGTTAGATCTGACTTATGTAAATATGCTTAGTGCTTAAATACCTTAGATCTGAATGAATACTGTGATGCTCTGTAGTTTAGGGTTTATCTGCGTTGAGATTAGGATTTAACTATGCTGTAACTAAGAAATGGATATTGATGAATGTTAACTGCTAAGTGTTTTTTTAAGTGTTAGAATCACATATCTGTGTCCCACCTAAGGTTGTAGACACTAGATTCCTACAACCACCCATGCCTCTACCTCGGGTGAGACTTCATATGCTTCGCAGGTGTTGTTGAAAGGGATGGTAGTTAGGGTTTTTTTGGTGCGTTGTTGTAGCGTTGAACCCTAGGTCTTCTCCTATGAAAACATGGGGATTCCCTTGCTCTACTTCTGTTGTGAGGGGTTCTCATACCCAAAATGTTGTGTCTTTTGTTTAAGCTTCTTCTCTATTTTGACGGCATATCAATAGACCACGCCTAAGGATGAGATGTCCAAAAAATCCATTTATGTTTGTATGTATCTATGCAGACCACCATGGTACTTGAGAACCATATGTCTCTCATAATATTTGATACCCAACTTGGTGCGCAATATGTGGAAGACATTGGTGAACTCTGGCATTGTTTGGTCTCTTTTCTGTTGCAGTGTCGTCCATCTTGTATACAAGTCGTCATAACTTCCAAAAGGGTAGTATTGTTCCTTAATATCAACCTTGAAGGAACCCCAAGTGGGTGCAACTGCAAATAATGTGGATCCTTCTATTTCCTTTTTCTCACATAAAGTCTCCCACCAATATTTGACATGGGGGAATGACCTTGAGGAGCGCAATTGTAATATTTTGCCTACTGGAAAACTTTTGGATAGAAAATTGCTCTTCTAGAAGGTTTAACCATTTATCTATGACATCCACATCTATTTGACCTTCAAATATAGGAATATCAAAATTGATATGTACCTTGAAGGGGGTAGGACCTCCGCTTGAGGTGGATGTGTCTCTTGTCAGCAGTCATCGAAGGATTTGTGCAAAGATATCCACCATCTTGTTTCGTTGTCACTCAAGGGATTCCTTGAGCAACATTTTGAAAGGATATATTGTCCCATCATTTTTATTTTCTGCAACAATGGATGGCTTCTTGGGTGTGTGAAAGAAGTTTTCCTCAATATAAACAAGCTTCAGACCCAACTCTCTATACCCTGACCGTGTCGGGGACATGCATTAAAAAACAACAAGGAGCAGACCGCTATGATACCATTGATACAGATTTATGAGCAGAATGAAATGAAACCATAGATTTATAATATTAACACAGAGTCACATTGAACAATAACAAAGATACAATAAAACTTGACTTCTATTAAATAATAAATATGATGAAAACTGTAAAATGCAGACTTAAAACAAGCTTGCTAGAATGGTGGCAGCTTATCTATGAGAAGAGATGTGACGGGTACAATCATTCATAAGAAGATGAGTACAATGAGGCTCCGAAGGCCTTTTTACAATAAACATGAATTCCAAAACCCTAGACATCCAAAAACTAAACCCTAGGAGATGAAGCTCGAAAAGTCAGGTGGGCCATGTTGGGGTAAGTTAGTACATCAACTTCTCGGGGTTGTATCTTTTTCATACGATCTCTATTTATGGCCTACGATAGTTCGTTGGAAATGTATTGACGAGGATCTTCGTTTAGGGGGCTCAATCAATGCTTTAATTTATTATTGAGGTGCACAATCGTGAAAAAACATTGTTTGGGCCCTCAAAATGGCCCCGGAAGTTTGGGAATAAAAAAACTACTAAACATAGTAAGTTTCCAAAAACTTGTTTTGAGCTAGTTGGAAAAGGTCGGTGGCCATTGAGATCCTCCTGGATCAATTTTGTAGGTGCATGATTTGCAACATTTTTTCCTTTGCATTTTGACACCCTGACCCATGGAGTAATCTTCTAGAGAGTCCTTATCATGCACATGTCTCCTCGCACTAAGAATCAATATGTTCCATGCGTTAGGAACTAGTTTTATTTCCCACAAAATGCATTCCTCCTTTGTAACGTAGCATTATTTTATTCATTTTCAAGCTCGTTAAAAATATGAAAAAGACAAAAAAATCAAATATTCCAAAAAGAAGGGAGGGGAAAACATTCTCTTTTATTGGCAGTAATCTAGTCACCCTTGGAAAGAGCACATCATTTTGTCTGTTCTACAGAGCACTGGGATTTAGTATGGCCTTATGAATTTGTTCTCGTTACATAGAGTTGTGTCATCCTCCATTTGATTACTCTTCCAAACACATGGGAATTTTTTGGTGCCTCGTGTGCCACAAGATTATGTCAATAACATGTTGCATGAGTCTTTTCATATGTCATGCTCTTGTCCAAGGGAAAGTCTTACAATCTCATTTGACCATCCTGAGATAAGTCTCTTCAACATCATGATTTGACCATCCTGAGAGTCATGTCAAGTTCACATTCAGAATCAATGAAGTTTCATGCCTGATGTTTGAGATCCTCCATTATTTCCACAACAGCTTGTCAAAGACCTCGTGATAGTCATGTTTACACACCTATTATATTCCTACCTTATTTATGAAGATATTGAAGATATTACTCGAGTTACTGAAGCTATCATCTCGAGATACAGGAATTGATAAATCCTAAATATTCATATTAAATTATATTTGTATATCTTCTGATGATTTTGAGTTGTGTATTATCCGCGGCTAAAATTTATATTCGCATACACATTATTCATGTGGTCATGATTACTATATATGGCATGGATCTCCAGTGTACTTGATTAGCAGCCATGCTTAGTTGGTCTCAAGCATGGGTATGCCCACCTCGGTGATTATTATTATTATTTTGCAGATGACATGCTCACGAATAATCGTATGGGCTCACTCGACTCGGTGCCTTCCCATTTTATTAAATATGTTATAATGTAATTCGTCCATCAGTTGCTCTTCTGACCTCACACATTAGGGGGCATATGTTATAGCTCAAAATGCCACTATCATGCATTTTTTACTTTGGTCTTCTTAATTACACATCCACCAACCACTTTTTCTAAGGTTCCTCCTAAAAAAGAACTTTTTTCATGGTGTACGTTCCCTTCTACATATGCAGCGTGCTTACATACACTAGCTACATGCCTGATAGACCTCGTATATTCTAAAAAGTTGCAAAAATTAAAACGTTTCTCACTTTAGGGTGGATTTTATGGGCTATGTTAGGTTGCCTAACCATATTACCTCTTGTAAAACTTATGACAACTAAGTAACCATATTTTCTCCATATAAAGGGGCCCTGGGGAGGTTATTTGTATATATGAAAGAAGAGGAAAGTGAAGTCTGCCAAATTTTCTCCCTTGCATTCCAAGCCTTTTGCATCATGTTTTGAGTTTCATCCTCAACATTCGCTTCCAATCATATTTTATACAATCAATCATTTTATCCTATATTGGCATATTGGTTATGAGGATAACATATTGGGAATAGTGCACTTCGATTCAAAGTAGAGGAACCCAGACGAGGTTCGTGGAGTGGCATCGGCAAGATTCAAGTTGTAACTTCCAATCTTGTTATCAATAAAAGATAAACTTCTTGTCCCAGATATTATGTATTTATGTTTATGTTTATGAATGTTTTTTATAAATATCTAACCCTTTAGATGATCTTGGTAATTATACGTATGTTTTCATAGTTTTCTCTGTGAATTTGTTTCAGGCCATCTTTGGGAGGGAGCCTACAATTTTGGAATGGGACACAACAAGAAGGGATCTATGACAGACAAAAGGAATTAAGGTACACATTTTGTTCTTCTCTCCCTTCCCTTAATTACCATTGGGTTTTGTTGGATTTGGGTAAACCATAAGTGTTTCTATCTTTTAAGGTGGCAAGGCTCTACCTAGTCGCTAGACCCAGATTAGGGGGATTTTTCCCCATAGCACGAGCCCACTTGGGATTTTTGTATGGATGTGGTCAAAGAGAAATATTACCATGTGGGAAACTATGACTACCAGTACATGATATGGACCATGCGACATCAAGAGAGGGGCCAAACAGTGCCATTGTTCACAAATACCTTCCATACCCTACGCACCAAGCTAGGTATCAAAGACTCTAAGTGACATCTGGTTCTAAAATAATACGAGGCTCTACATAGGTACATCCAAACTAAAATTTATTTTCTGGACATCTCATCATTGGGAGAATCTTATCGATATGTTCTCAAAATCGAGCAAACATTTAAGCACTAGAAAAAGAAAAAAATTGGGTTTGGAAATCCGCAACAACCAAAGTATGGTAAAGGCAGACCTAAACCACATAATATCCAACCACACCCACAACCATACAACATTTGATTGCTTTTCCAGGGACAATATCTTCATGTCAGCCTGCAATGCCACATGTCATACAACATCAATCCCTTCAAGGATGAGGTACTATGTGATGTTTCCCCACTAGAAGTCTGTGATGTTCTATTTGTATAGCCATATAAGTGGAGGAGTCATGTTTTTTATGAGTCTTGACCCCGTAGATTCATTTTTACTCTAGTGGGGAATCCCTACAGGATACCAAAGGTAGTTATGACTATTGTCCTGACAAAACAATGTTGCAAAGTAATCTCTCATATCGAAAAGTTTAGCCTCTTCACAATCTGGTCAAAAGAGAAGGAAACTGTAACCATTATAGCCTCAACCCAATACCCTTATATCCAGCAAAATCAAATCGATAATATTGCATAGGAGCACCAAGGTATTTGTATTGCACCTACGAGGGTGCCTCCACACTGCCCAGTCAAACCAAGTTATGATAAATCCCTTCATGTTATTCATGTTGCATCTTCGAAGATAGAGTCCTCCCACACATAGACAAATCATGCAGCTAAATTGGTTAAATGAATCCAATCACTCCAACAACAATTTCATAGCATCCTTCAACAAGCTAAGTAGGTCATCTTCTTTAGCAAGGAAAGTAGATCACCAAGGTTCAGATTTAGCAAAAGCTTCCCCGAGGACTTGACGCAATGGATACCATTGTTTCCTAAGGGGGAAGGATTGATCTAGGAATAAATTGATGGCCACCCACCTATTCCACTAAATCAAAATGGGGGTTTCCACCTTGGCATTTTTTCTACATATTTTCAGATCCTAAATTTTCATGCCCTTTTTGAGGCCCTAAATAACATTTTTTGGGCCTACCACAATCACACTGTCATATTTATCTAAAGTGTGATGAAAAAATGTCTAGTCCTTGGATATACCTTTCCAACAACCTATCGTTCACCCAAAACATATATCATATGCAAAAGTTATGCCCTTGGGAAGTTCATGTACTAATTACCTCCATCGGGGCCCGCAAACCTTTTTTTGTTTCATCTTCTGAGGTTAGGGTTTTAGATTTTTTTTATGTTAAAAATGCCTCTAGAGCCTCATTATAATCATTATCATCTTCTTGTGAATGAGTGTAGCCATCACATCTCTTCTCAAAGATAAGTTGCCACCATTCTAGTGAGTCATTCACTTCGTAATTTTATAGTTTATGTACATTCTCTCATTAATAAAAATTGTGCATTAATGTATCTGTGTGCTTATTTCAGTATCTCTATATATTTCATTGTTATATATCCACCTTCATTCCATTCTCAAAATAATCTAGATCAATACAATTTACTCTCTCTAACTCCAAATATAGCTGATTTGTTTGAGCTAGTGTTACACATGAAATTTGCACACCTAGGTACCTGTTGACGGGCGAAATTGACCGTCCATCAACTGGGAGAGTGGAACCGGTCCGGGGTTGTCTAAATAACCCAAGCCATTTGAAATGGACCACCCTGACGAGTTTAACGGCTCTGTTGGCCGCTCTAAGGTCTTCAATGAAAACCAAAGAGAGAATTGATCTGAGCTAAGTAATCTAACTAAACTAATAAACAAATCAAACTATAACTAAATACAAGAAACTAACT
>SNQJ01S0226757.1:0-14584 GCA_010110895.2 Picea sitchensis | reverse complement strand
TCTTAACTTTCAATTTCGGGCTCTTTCGTTTGCCTTGCAACATTTTTCGTCTTCTTCCTCACGGGAAGCTTGTGAGAACTATCAATTTTACCGTAGGACTGTTGTTCATCTGCTTCAATCCAAGGATTTATTCCACTACGGAACCACTCTCCTGTTTCTTTGTCGCCTTAGGTCTTCCGCAAGATATTGAGATTAGGGCAACGACCATTGACCCTCCGAGGAGAAAACTGCAAGGATTTCCTAAAAAAAATCATGGTAATCAGTTTTGTATGCATGTTGAAGAGCATCTCGATGGCTTCTGCATTTTGCAGGTCATGTGCATGTGTTTATGGAAAATATGTTCAATGTTTTGGTCCAAAGATCTCGGTCCAATTTCTATGGATAGATATACACTACCCAGTATTCTTATTTTTTTTTAATGGATTTACTATTAAAAATTTTGCCTTGGAATCTTGGTTGCTTCTTCTTTTCTAAATTTAACACCTCTTCTCATTGGCATGGTTTCATAGTCTTGTAGTTCTTCAATATTGTATTGGCTCAAGTAATTTGATATAAAATGGAGCATTTAACAATTATATGACAATGCATTGTGTCGATCCATCAAGTTTTATGGAAACAAAAATGAATTTCATGCAGTTTGAAACCAACTTTCAATTATATTCGTAATGCAGATAGAACATAGCAAGACCAAATCATAATGCGGCAGTCTGGGCCCTGCCATAGAAATTTTGTTTTCATCCCAGCCTTGCTAAGTAAACAATTTCTTATTTCCCTTTCACTTGCTTGATTCCTTTAGTCCGAAAGGGAATATTTTATTAGTTGTCCATCCCATGGCCTATATTTGAGCATTTTTTACTTTATTAATGAAATTACCAAATTTATTGTTCGTGAATTAAAAAAAAAATGATATATGGTGGTTGTAGTCAAATGGGACTATGAAATCAACTACAATATTAAAATTCAAGATCGTCGTTGTTGTTTCTAGACATGCAATTATTAAGCTTTAATGCTAACAACCCATCATGCAAGAAGTTTAATACTTAAGTTAATATGTTTAAGTCATGGAAGAATGTATCAAGAACACAATTACTCCCACAAGTTGCAATAAAATCTAATCTTCAACAAAGAAATTGCTCACATGCTTTTTAATGGTACAAGCACAATAGAAAACGAATAAGTGGATAAAGTATTGGACTAGAAAATGATGGTTTTGCAACAATGGGGCTTGTTTGAAACCAATTCCCGCTTCCAAAAATTGCCCTCCGCCTTTCTATTTTCCCAGTCTTTTATCCCCTGTAATTTCTCTTTCTGGTTACTTAGTTGTTTTTCCGAAAATGTCTTGTTGCGCGGGTTGGCAGATTCACACGTTCACATTTTCATTCATGATTTTATATCGTGATTCCAACCGAGTGCTTCCCCTTTATCTAAATTGCACTTTTGTTTTTTCGTGACCTACAAACAACACTCTGGCTTCTGCGATATGCAGATTTACTTCTGGACTCCCACATCATCCCCTCTTCCGTGTTACACATTTTTCACTCAAATGTTCTGATACATAAAATTTGACAGTCAGGGCCTTGTTGAGCACTCAACACACCCTAAAAAGGTCTATGTCAAATTTTTACTTTTTGGGTACCACTTGATCTTTCGCACTGTCTAATTGCGCTTCAGTATGAAACTATTTTCTGTGCTTATCATTTATGTTTTCAAGTCGAGTCATTTAAAGTCTGCTTGAACATGTGAAAATCATCTTAACTTTAAAATGGACTAACATTTACTTAAGAAATTGACAGTCTAAATTTTTCCCCAACTCTCTTAGGAAATTCGGCATCGGGAAAGATTAAAAGGGACGAAAATCGCTTGAGAAAACCAAAATAGTCGAGCGTTGAATTTCACCAACGTCGGTAGAAGGAGGTCTCTCATCTTCGCGAATAAGATTCACTAAAGATATCACCGAAGACCAATCCGATCGACATCGGCAAAAGATTAAAAGAATAAGTGTTGCGTGAAGTAAAGGTGATATCACCGATCGTCAACTTCCGAAATATTTTCGGCATCAGTAATTTACGAAGATGATAACCCATGAAGAAAACTACGCGTTAATTTTACTTTTGAACGTCGATCCCCGACGCCATCTCGGCATCGATAGTCGCAATATCTAGCTATTTTCGCGCATTCAACGTGAACGAATCCCAAGTGCAATCCTTACCCACACGCCAAGTTCTGGATTTTATTTTTAATAACCCCTGATTCAGTAACTCCACGTCAGCATCAATCAGCATCGGAAGTTTCTAAAGGAAAATATCAACGAACTTAGAAAGCAACTCAGAACAACGATAATTATAAAATCACATAATTTACGTGAAGCTTAGATAAAAAAACACGGTAGATTTACATACAAAGAGGGAACACGATACATTCAACCGCAAAACATTTTCGAAATCTCATATATTAAGGCTCCCGCCAAGCTCAGGTTACATACAAATAAACACCACCGACGACTTGACTAACCGTCCCGGTTACATTGAGAACGTAAAAACCATCACAACAAACAGAGAAAACTATCAAACGTCACTTCGGAGAATGCAAAAAAAGAGTCTACCCATCATGTATCTCCTGCACACAGACCTTCTCCGGGACTACTCCTCGCGCCTTGCAGTGTTTTCATTTTTTCCTTCCTCGTCATCCCTATGCTTAGCGCAACTGCACAATCGTAACTTATGCTTCCTGAAGCTATCTCTTAGCCAATTTGTGCTTCCTTCGTGACCCTATGGTGTCGATACCTCCTGGTTCTTCACCGCCAACTATCTCCACAATTCTCTATTTTCTTGATAAAGTTCGGCTATGGCGAGTTGGGCCCGCTCTAGCTGCTGGATGGGACTTCCAATGGAAGAACTTGATGTATTTTCCCTTCCCATTCATCTCCCGCTTCCTCGACTAGTAGTCTCGATAAGCTCCAGCCAGGTAGTGTGCATTGTAAACTCCTCAGTGGTCGGGTGTGCACTCAACTCAATTGGGAGGTGGCCTTCTCCTCCTATTTTCTTATTTTTTCTAGGCCTTCCCCTCCTCCATGGTGTCTTCTTCTGAGAGGGAACGTCCTCCAACATATGTCCTTCAGATGTATTTTTCTCCACTCCTACCTCTACTTGAGATGCTGACACTATTTTCGAGCAAAGGTAGGTACCTCCTATTGAATCTTCAGGGACACTTGATGCCAATAAGAAAGAGTCCCAGGCACATTGGAGCTTAGACCTAGCGCTCTGGCTACCTCGCAAACCGCGTCCCTTGTTTAAAGGGGATCCCATAGTGCGACAACGTATTGGCTTAGATGTCTATGAATGAATAAAAGACTATGACACAGAGTTTTTCTAGAATTGAACTCGCAAGACCAACGCTACCGATTAATAAACTCGGCTGATGCGTAGAATCCCCACAGAGCCTCTAGAATTTATAGTAGAATGAGGAAGAAAAACAAAACGTGCCAAAGAACACTCACGCCTCGTGACAGGATGTCTTGAATATTTAATGCGTCACAATTGCTCGGTGGATGAAATCCATAATGCATGAAATGTCGTCAATCACAGTTGCAGGGAATATACGGTATGATCATTCCAATCTCTTTAATCTCCCCAGCTTCCATTATTAGCGAATGATAGTTAACACACTTGGTGATACGGCTTATGGAGGAACAAATTGCCTTGACCTGAGAAATTTAACGACTTCCTTATTATAGTATCTGACCTTTTGGGAGCGTACACGCACTTTTGACACATGTTCGGCTCTGGCATCCTTTCCCAACCCCAAGGGTTAATCGGCCACTGTGACGGTTTCAATGCTCATATCTTCCATACCTGATTTGCCACGCTATGGTGCATGGATGTAACTCATTCAAACTGAAGAGGAGTGGCGGCGTGGAAAAGGACATTACAGGTCATTCAAAAGGGAAACTAGGATCATCTAAGTATTAAATGATCAAGACTAACAAGCTCTACAGGTACACATTGGTCTATTATGTTTATGTTTACATCTTACTATGCGTTGCCTAATAAGTGATTTCTAAACTACCTCAACCCCGATTGCAAGAAAGATCCTCCTGACTACTGAAAAAAAATTTCTTTGTAACCTCACTGAGGAACTCGAAAGAAACATCGAAGCAAAATCAGCAAAGTAATGAAGGATATCGGACTTCCTGAGTTCAGCAACCCCGACAACTTCGTCGACCTAAGCGATGTAGTAGAGTCGCATACCAAACAAGATTCGCTATCGACCTAAGAGCTCGCAAAGATGACCGACGCGAGGCCAGGGAAAGTGCAACGATTTGTAGAGCATCCAATCAAATCGCGAAGCGTGCTACAGTAGTTGAAATCTAGTCTAGTGAAGTACCAAACACATGCGATGGACATCAGAAGAATACATGCGGCTTCGATGGAACAACACAAATTTCCATGGGCCCAAACTTGTGAAGAGTTATTTATCAGTTGGTTTGAGTATGAGAGAAATCACCCTTTTTAAGAGATATCTCAGGCTGACTTTTAAAGAAACTGTTAGTATAGAATGCCACATGGCAAATTTTTTTTTTCTTAAACTGCACTTAACTGTTAATTTCAGTTAAAATTTACATTATAAATAAAGATATCGACCAATTAGTCAGGTTCAATGGTTGTTGTAATAACTCTTGCTTTTTGGTTGTTAAGAATTGTTTTGAAGATGCTATGAATTGAGAAGTCCTTCTAGACCAGAGACAAGTCATTTTCATCAAATGCATGTGATTGGACGTGGAGAAGAACTATTTCCCATCTCATTTCATGAATGATGTTGTAATGAGTAAGATCTATTTAATCTATTGTCAAATTATCTAATGCAATATTTTGTTGTTCTTTACTTTAAATGATGAAGACGAATCGTTGTGTTAACATGTGATGAATGATTATGGTAGATGAATTATTTTGCTTGCCATTATCTTATTTGCATATCTGTTTTCTTTCTGATAATTAGTTTCTCAGACAGTAATTGGATGCTCATGAGGTTAATGTATTAGTACCAGGTCTGTGGTATAGAATCATTGTCTGCATGTTTGAGCAGCGGGTTATCCCAAGTTCAACCTCTTCCCCAGTAGTTAGAATTTAATCTTGTTTGTCACCAAGTTGGTTTATGTCGACTTCCATCTCATATCGGTCTCACCCAAGAGAAAATACAAAAAGAGATAGTCTAAACTAAAGGAAGAGCCCTCACAATAAAACATAAATCCCATCGATAAATTGGTCGGATCGCAAGATCTGGTGAATCGTTCCACCATTAAACGCTGCAGAGTCTAATTGGGCCTTGGTGGTGGGTTTGGTTCCTACTGTTGAATCAGGGATTTAGGACCCATCAACAGGCCTTACGTCTCCTCGAGAACCCTTGTCACCCTATTTTGAAGCCTGTACCACCGCTTTCGACACTTGACCATTTATTGATATCTCTTTCGCGGATCATCGAGTTGGCAGGTTCAAGAAATTTCCAATTTCTAGTTGTTGTTTCCCATGCCCGCTACCTTCAGACTTCTTTCCAAGTATATGCCATAAGTATACAACTTCTTCATAAAAATACAAAAAATATCTTTCCAAGAAATGCAATATCTATTGCAAATTTGAATATATTGGACCTTCTTTTTCCTCTTTTATACTTAACCAAATTCCCGTTTATTTTTCCCCTCTACTTTCTCTTTCTGGTTACTTAGTCATTTTTCTGAAAAATGTCTCAATGCGTGCATTGGTAGACTCATGGGTTCACATTTGCGCTCATACTTTTATATCGCGACTCCGACCAACCGCTACCCATTGCATGCCTAGCCACTTTTCAGATTGTGGATTCCTGGGAAGGTAGGCTCTATATTGCACTTCCATTGTTCTATGACCTGCAAACAGCACCCAAACCTCCACGATATACAAATTAATTGTCGCACTACCACATCATACCCTCTTCCGTGATACACATTTTACACACGCAAGTTCCGAGACCTGCAATTTGACCTTCGGGTCCTCATGTCTCCTGGGAAACTATTGCCCCCCCCCCAACCCTTTTGAAGCCCCTGCATACGCTTTCCATATTTCATTGTTTCTTGGAATCTCTTTTGTGCCTCCAATTACATACTTACCCAACTTTTTCACTTGCGGATTCTGGGACAGGTAGACTGCACTTCCAATGTTCCTTGACCTGCAAACAGCCCCCAGCTTCTGCTATAAACAAATTGACTTACGAACTCCTACATCATTCCTTCTTTCATGTTACACAGTTTGCACTCAAAAGTTATGATCAATACAATTTGAACGTCGGGGCCTCACGTCTCCTCAGGAACCCTTATCAACATATTTTAAATCTCGTCTGACCGCTTTCCACACGGTCATTTCTTGCAATCTCTTTCGTGGATCGTCGGGTTGGCGGGTTTAGACAATTTCCAATTCCTAGTCGTTGTTTTTTATGCCCGCCACCTTTGCACTTCTTTCCAAGTACATGCAATAAGTATATAACTTCTCCAAAAACATGCAGAAAATATCTTGTCAAGAAATGGGATATCTATTACAGATGTGAATATATTATCCCTTCTTTTTCGTCTTCTATACTTAACCAAAATCTCGTTTCTCTTTTACTTGTACTTTATCTTTCTCATTACTTAGTCGTTTTTCTGAAAATGTCTAGCTGCGTGGGTTGGCAGACTCACGGGTTCACATTTTCACTTGTGATTTTATATCGCAACTCTGACCGACCGCTTCCCCATTCCATACCTAGCCACTTCTCCGACCGTGGATTCCCAGGTAGGCGGGCTCTAGATTGCACTTCTATTGTTCTGTGACCTACAAACAACACCCTAAATTCCACGATATACAAATTTACAACCAGAATCTCACATCATACCTTCTTCCGCGTTACACAGTCTACCTCTCATCCCCTCTTCCGTGGTAGACATTTTTCACTCAAAAGTTCTGAGACATACAATTTGATCATCGGGTCCTCACGTCTCCTGTGGAACAAGTGTCACCCCATTTTGAAGCTCATCGATCCTCTTTCCATACTTCGCCATTTCTTCGAATTTCTTTCGCGGATCATTGGGTTGGCGGGTTCACGAAATATCCAATTCTTAATCGGTGTTTCTTGTGCCTGCACCCTTTGCACTTCTATCCAAGTATGCAATAACTGAGGTTTATTGCTAACAGCTCACCATGCCTCGAGGAGACCGTCATAATAATTGTTCCTACACAACTTGTACAGAAACATGTAGAAAATACCCTTCCAGGTAAATGGGATATCTATTACAAATACTTACCGACTTTTTCTCTTGTGGGTTCAGGGACAGGCGGGTTCAAGATTGCCCTTGCATTGTTCTGCGACCTTCAAACAACACCCAGAATTCCGCGATATACATGCAGAAAATATCTTGCCAGGTAATGGGATATCTATTACAAATTTCAATATATTAGCGAAAATGAGTCTGACTGGCCGTTTCCCTATTCCATACTTACCCACTTTTTCGATTGCAGGTTCCCAGACAGGCGGGCTCAAAATTGTCCTTCCATTGTTCCACGACCTGCAAACAGCACCCGAAATTCTGCAAATATACAAACCGTCCATTGGAATGCCCCATCATGCACTTTTCCCTTTTACACCTTTTGTAGTCAAAATTTCCAAGACATGCAATTTGACCACTGGGCCCTCACCTCTCCTCACAATCCCCTGTAACCCTATTTTGAAACCCATCCAACCGCTTTTCATAATTGGCTATTCCTTACTTTCTCTTCCTCGTCGCCATCATCTTCGCACTTGTTTATAATAAAAAATTGTTTATAAAAAACATTAAAGACATATAATTTGACTATTGGGCGCTCACCTCTCCTCTGTATCACTTGCAACCCTACTTTCAAGCCCGTCTGACCGATGTTCATACTTATGTATATATAAGAGAGTCTTATTTACAAGAAAAAAAGATTGTGTGTGTATATATATATATATATATAATGTGTGTGTATATATAAGGTCTTATTTCTAAGTATGCAATTAGCAAGCTTTAATGCTAAACTAGGATTTGAGGAGATCTCCCATTAATACGCATTAAACCAAAATTTCTGGAGGGTTATATTATCCCTTCCGAGTGTTAACTTCAAACATCATGGAATGTCATTTGCACATCGTTGGGTTGGACTATTCACGAAATATTCAATCCTTAATTCCAAAAACGAGTCTGAACGGTCGTTTCCCTATTCCATACTTAGCCACTTTCCTGTAATTCCACAAATATGCAAACCGGCTGCTGAACTGCCCCATCATGCTCTCTTCCGTTTTACACGTTTTGCAATCGAAAATTCTGAGACATAAAATTTGACCGTCGGACACTCACCTCTCCTGACTATCCCGTGTAACCCTATTTTGAATCTCGTATGACCACTTTTCATACCTTTCCATTCCTTTCTTTATTTTCCCCATCTCCGTCACCTTAGCACTTGTCTATAATTAAAAATATTTATAAATGTGTGTGTGTGTGTGTGTGTGTGTGTGTCTTGTTTTTAAATATGCAATTAGTAAGCTTTAATGCTAACAGCTCATCGTGCAGGAACTGTATAGATTTTCATTGATGAGCGAAAGGCTTGAGGAGATCTCCCATTAATACACATTAAACCAAGATTTGTGGAGGGTTATATTATCCCTTCTGAGTGTTGATTTCAAAATCATGGAATATCGTTCACACATCGTCGGGTTGGCACGTTCACGAAACCTCCAATCCTTAATTTATCTTCATCGTACCCGCCACCTTCGCACTTCTAAGTATGTAATAAGTAAGCTTTATTGCTAACAACTCATCATGTAGCACCCATAGAGATTGTCATTAATGAGCAAAAGGCTCAAGGAGATTTCCCATTCATAAGCATTGAACCAACATTTGCGGAGGGTTATATTATCCCCTCAAACTATTCATTTCAACCCTCGTCTGGAGAAAATGAATGTTCTCATAAACTTGTGACACCAGCTCGACAACAGTTCTATGGAGATACAATGAACATCTTTGGGTGCGAGGACCAGAACTTCCAGTGGTCTAGGGAATATTCTTATTACTCATCCCCTATCGCCCAGAAAGAAATAATTTGGACCTTTGGGATTGCTCGTGCAAGCTGTGTCCCTGAAGTTTTTGACTGTAAGGAGCCAGTATCTTGGTGCATCAATAAATATATTTCAGGCCAAATAATTATTCCACTGTGGGACCACTCTTACGTTTCTTTGTCACCTCAGGTCTTCCGCCAGATGTTAAGATTGTCGAAGCCAACATTGACGTTCAAAGGAGAAGATTCCAAGAAGTTCCTAAGAAAACATAATAATGGGTGGGACCTCTCTCCCGAGTTCCTGGACGACCCGATGGCAGTTCCTGAAGATATCACAAGATTGCAGGTTAGTTCATTTAGAAATCCATTCCAGGATATTGCCTGGTTATTTACAAGAATAATGGGACAGGAATCCACAACAACTATTTCCTGCATGGTTCTTTATATTTTGTATTTCACAGTCAAGGAACAAGCCATTTTTTATTGGGGGAAGCTAATTTCCCATGAAATTTGTTCCCAATTGTCAACCTTCAAAAAGGAAAAGAAATTTTATATGTCATCCTACTTGGTTTTTGCGATAGCGCATTGTTTCCAGTTTCCAAAACTGTCTCTGTCCAAGAAGTTAAACTCGTAATTCAACACTGTAACGTTTTGGTACCAGGTCTTGTGGAAGCACAAGGCCTCCCATTGTTTTTATGAGGTTTTTAATGACTTCGTGTCTGTTTTCAAAGTTTTATTGTTAGGAGAGTATGCTCCCCGCATATCTAACCAAGAAACTGGGTTTTTGGACAGGAAGGGGGCACTTGAACATATGGATAATTACACTGTGATAAGGATTTTTGGCTCTAAGGAAAAACCTTATTTCCGTCCATGTCACATTACGGACATAATGTTTGTTACAAAAATAACAAGGCAATACAACTATTGTTTGCATCTATTCCATGAGAAGAGAAAAAAATAGTTCATTCCTCTGCCTTGGAAAGTCGGGGACTTCGTGTTGAGGAACATCAACAAAATTGACAAATTTGTAGCCCATTTCAGCAACTTGAACCTAAGATATGTTGAAATCCTAAGAGGGTTCGACCCTAATAAAAAAAAATTAGAACATTTACTAACAGTTGGCCTCGGCAATTATTTTTTCAAAAAGAACCTGAGAGAAAGCAGAGACACTGGCGACAATGCTCCTGCTTCTGATGCCAAAAACCTAGACACACTGCAAAGCACCACTGAATTGTAAAAGCAACAAGGAAAAGGCCCCGGTGAGAAGAGTGTTCAATCGGCGAATAACACTACCAAAAGTATGACATCCCGAATTATCTCTCCAATGGCCCACCATAGCAATAAATAAACTCAAAATTCTTCAAATGGAGGAGGAGATAACAACCCTCCTCACCCTAAAATCGATAGTTCTCATAAGCTTCCCATGGACAAGAAGAGGAAAAAATTTGTAGGACACGTGGAAGAGCCCGAAATTGAGAGTGAGAACATGGAAGTTGAGCCTGATCTGGATAGCATATTATGCAACCTTGATCAGCCCGGAGACGCGTTCCATCATAGTCGTCCAATGAACATAGCCGATACCGAAATTTTTTATGAATATGAATCCTTTGTGTTCCAGAGCGTTGTTTTTTACAGCGAGTCTAAAAAAATAATTATTGAAAAGAGAGATGTAAAAAATAAGAAAGGAAAATCTCGTTTAGAGGTTAACCTTGCGAACATGCAGTCGTCCCAAATTTGTCGACTTCACATAGCAACTGGAGATGCTCTTGATGATTCCAATGGAGGCATTGAGGTCGAGAATGCCAAATTGAAGCACCGGGTCAAGGAATTGGAGGAAGCTTTGATTCCTATGCCATTGCTTGCCAGTCCTTTAGCAATAGCCATGCTTACCACCCCTGCAGCGAAGTTAAAAGGATCATCCAGCCTCTTCACATCGTGTAGAGTATATGTGGAGAATAATATCAAGAAAATAATGGAATTGATTGTTGATGTGTGGGAAACATCACAAACCATGGCTTCCCTTGGAACGAGGGCACATAATTTTCTCTAACATTTGCACATGGATTTAAAAAATGAAGAACATTTCTATTTAGACACGGTCCTTCCTTTTGGCACCATTGTCAACAACATGACAGAAACAAGAAGAAGACAACAAGATCTCCCATCCAAAAACCGGATCGCTCAATTAAATGCATTCTGGAAAGAAAAAGTGAAGAACATGCATCTCATTGTCCAGTCATGTGAACAAGCCATATCAAAGAAAGAAAAATTATTCACAAAGCTAACCAAAACAAACTTAGCCAGAAGGACCAACGACTTCCAAGACCCCAACTTAATCGTCAACTCCTTGCCCTTAACTAATCAAGCCTTCGATAAACAGGTTGATATTTTTAAGGCATTGTCTTTGGAAAAGTTTTACAGCATCCTTGAATATGGTGAAGATGACGTCGACAACTTGCTAGTCGACTACTTGGTACAAAATGAAGAAATTGATCAGGCTCTGCGTAATCTTTCTATCAATCTAAGGGAATTAGAAAATGATATTTTCAACATAAAAATACGGAATGAGATCAATGCCACCCCCTTAAGAAGCTACATTGAAGAATGGTTGTAAAGGGAATTGAAGCAGGTTGTTGACGAAAGGCAACAGGCAGTTGCCACGATTCTAGTAGTCGTCAACGACAGCAATAAAAAGGTATCAGCAAGCAATTAACAAAAGGGGTGATATGTACCATCACTGTAAGTCTATACTCATCACATTCTGCTTTGTTTATCAATCCAGTTATTCCACTTTTTTAAATACAAATGTCTAGCCAAAGACTGATACCTTTCAATTTATTCTTTTCAGGTATTACACTCTACCGTCGCCCACTTCTTCTTTCCACAGTCCTATTTCTTGTACATATTTCTCTTATGGTCCGCGAAAGCCCCAATCTCAGTCTATATGACAAACGCATTTAAATTTCTAGGAATATGTAACAGACAATATTTTTTTCTGACATATTTCAAATAAAGTTGTTTTTTATCTCCTTTTATATATATGTCCTCATTAATTTTTATCTTCCACTGTGTTGAATGTTAAGAAATTGTGTTTATTTAATTTGAATACAACTTTTTTTGTCTTGGCACATATAGAGACAAAATAGACAGAAATTTTGAACATAGCGAAATAGATTATATAGTTTCAAAAAATAAATGGGACTCTAGGGGCCATGTGTCATTTACTACATGGATACCACATGTGCTTCATGTTGCTTGCCACATCTCCACTGTAGTTTCCATCTGCCTCCGCTACTTTTTTCCCATCCCTGTGCATTTATTCCCAACTCAACCCAGCAGGGACTACATTGTCATGCAACACTTGTTTATTCCTAAAAATCATCATTAAATACAATAAATATCATTTAGAATTTTTTTCATTTAACAAATATTCTCACATTACACACAACTAACTCCTTTTACATTCAGACATGCACCAATTTTTTCTTTCACAAATTTCCCACTTTGCAAATATGCTTTCAACTACAATGGGTGACAAGATCATGAACTTTTTTTACATTCTTATATACTAATTTGTGTTTTATATACCATTTACCCAATCTTCCAAAAGAATATATGCTTGGTTTATTTATAGCATAGCTTAATCACTAGTCATAATAACTATTTATTGTAGCTAATAAATCAAAGGGAATCAATTGAATTTCACCTCCACTTTAATAGTAGATGATTTAACCAGTGAAACTAACTATTGAATTTTTCCAATCAATTCCATTACCATAAAATATATCAATTAAAAAAAATTACCCAACAAAAACTAACAAAGGAATAATAAAATTTCCAACTTATCTTAAAAAAAAAACTTTTCCCACCTTGAGAGAATAGTAATTAAGCTAATTATTTTTTATTTATTTGAGAATAAGTGAGTGAGATCTATGAGATTAATAACCCAGCATTTATATCTCTAAGATCTTTGATTTTATCACTTTAAGTGTTAATTAATCTTGGTGAAAATGATGTATTCAAATCATGTGGTGAGGAGGCTCTCATCTAGATCCATGTCCAATTCGTCAATGCAATGTTTTCAACATTTTTCTTTATGAAAGTGATGAATAATTATACCATTTTATATTTGTGGTACTTTTTAGTATGGTGGCAATTTTCTATGGAATCTTAGCCTTTGATATGATATCTTTATATTTGTTTATGTAAATTATTATATTCAATTATTTGATTTGATGCTTTATATAGATTATGCTTTTTTTGATTTTTTACATGATGATGCTTATTTTGATCTTTTACATGGTTATGTTTATTTTTATGGATATTGATTATGTCAAAAAAAAATTGGAAATTTATGGGAATAATATATAAATTGTTTTTTTCTTCATAGGGTGTTGTGTTAAATATGATAATATTATTTAGGTTTATTAAAAGAGGAGTTGTGAAACAAAATTTTGAGAATTAGGTAGAGTTGTAGGTGGAAGTGTGGTTAAAGGTTAAAAAAAATTTAAATAATTGATTATAATTTAATTAATTTAAATTATTAAATACAAATAATTAAAATAATATATTAAAAGTTATAATATATTTAAATATATTTTATTACAAAATTGTTATTTTAAAAAAATATATATATTACATAATTGATTAGGATAAAAAAATTATATTGGAAACAATTTCATTTTTTATTAAAAACAATTTGAAAACATAAAACATAATTTAAATTTTTTATTTTTAAAAATATAAAATATAATTTAAATTTTTATAATATCATAAAATTAATGTAAAAACAAAATACAAATATATGTTTTTTTTCACAAGAAATTTTGCGCAGGAAACTCACTCAATACTTCCTTACTTCGTGGATGATATGAGGTGTTAAATCGTGGTAACTTGTTACTCGAGGAACACAAGGCTCGAACCCGTGATCTCTCCCCATATCAGAAGAGTGTGCGCACATCTTACCATATGTGTTATCCTATAAGGTTGATACAAAGATATGCTTAAATCTCTACAACATCGTTACTAGTATAAAGGACCCAAAAAATAGCATTAGTTGCAACTGTAAATTTACCACATCATTACTAGTATAAAGGACCCAAAAAAATAGCATTAGTTGTAATCGCAAATTTACTAGTATAAAGGACCAAAACAAATAGCATTAGTTGCAACTGTAAATTAGTGATAGAGTAAGGTTGTGAGAACATTCATGCTCATGCTAGATTGATGATGATTTTCTATGAAATATACTTATACAATATATCATATTTTATAATATATGAGTTTTGATAATTAATTTTGAAAATTGTATCTAAGTTTTGATAATTAGTTTTGGAAATTGTGTTTAAGTATAAGTGGTTATCAATATTTGTAATTCTATGTACCTTTTGAGTGGGCTTGATGGTTAAGGATATGTGTTTCCTCCTAAGAGATCATAAATTCAAATCCAAAGAAGGTAAAGTAGGGGTGTCTAACTTGACCGTTATGATGATGATGATGATGATGATGATGATGAT
>SNQJ01S0226756.1:9608-23221 GCA_010110895.2 Picea sitchensis | reverse complement strand
GATTCTCTAGTGGCCTATAGAAGGTCTAGAATCTCTCCCAAACCTCCTCCAAAGAGTTATCTAACAAAGGCAAGACTTGGGCAAGGAAGAGGAAGAATTCATAGCATTTCTATATTTTCCAATTGTAGAGGTACTTTTTCCATATACCACACCCATAATTCAATGAATCCTATCCTGACCAAGGAGATAATTGAAGAGAAAGGAGCAAGGAGGTCAAGGGAAAAAGCATCAACAACCAAGGTATGAATTGGATGTATTACTCTTACACTTAATAATAGATCATTTGGTTTACCCCCTATAAATGTTTGTAATTGATGAACAAATTTTTATATCTAATTCATGCTATTGTAGATATGATTAGAATCAAATTAGATCTAGGATTATAATCCCAAGTACATAGTTAGAGAGGTTTTTATTTTCTTTTGTATGCAGGAAGAAGTTTGTGAAGCTTGGAGCTGGAGTTTCAAGACTGCAATAGCTAGGAGATACGAAGTACAACGTCAATAACGGTATGAAAACTTCACCAATATTTAGGATAATCATGAATCCATGTGCTTGAATATAGATCTAGGAAAATGATAAGAAGTCTATCCCTCCTTATGTCGAGGATTAATAGGCCAATCCTAGGGAGATTTTGTTGTGTATTCAGCAAGATTCCTATGTGCATTTTTCCCATAACAGAACTGACGACTATACTGGGGAACAATTCTTCTCTAGTTTGAGTCTCTTGGCCAATCTTTCCCTCTATTTGATTGTGTCTACTTGATATTCTTAGTTTAATTTATCAAGAGCCTAGATATAGCAGATCTAAGAGATATGATACAAATTTCTAATATATGGAACAGATCCTTTGTTCTCAAAAAAAAAAATCAAGCCCTCACATGTTGCATCAAAGGTGTCGAGAAAGGCCCTTTCCTATGAACAGGCCTTTTTCTCTCGAGGATCTGTAAAAATTGTAGATTTGTAGTATAAAACCCAGAACCTTGTTGTCCCTTGACCAAGTTTTGAGGAATACTTGGTCATATTTTATCTTTTTTGGAACTTCGACAGCTTGTCGAAGGAGGTGCATGAGATGAAGCAGAGATCATGGGATCTCGACCCACTTTGGGTCCTTTTTGGATTTTTTGGAATATGTAATGGGAAAGGGATGTTGGCCCATGGGTTTATCCGCGCTTAGGCCCACTTTTGTAATGCATAAATAGATATCTAGGCGATGTAAGGAGGAGAAGATTAGCCAAGGGCTTAGTGCTAGAATTGATCTATGTGATTGACTTGCAGATATGAGTGCAAGTGTTGTAAGTGTTGAGTGCACAGATTGTAAGGAGGCTCTATGCTAGATATACTCGAAGAAGGAGAATATGGCGAGGTGCGCACAGATATTGTATCCTATGCAGAGTAGGATTTTGATAGCTCTATGTTGTAACTGGATTGACTGAAGCTAATAAAGAAGAAGAGTTTGTGGACGTAGCCCCAGGGTGGGGGTGAACCACATAAATCTGTGTGTTTTTCTCTGTGCTTTGACTTGATGTGTTTACCTCTTCTTTGGCTAGGTGCTTTGATATATTTAGATAGATCTACTTATGMTTTGTGCTTCAATAGATGTGTATGGATAGTAGATATGATATATATGAAGATGCTTAGTGTTGATTTACTGTATCTGATCTATTTTACTGTTGTTAAGTGCTAAATTACCTTAGATCTAAGTGAATGCTACAAATCTCTGTGCTATTTGTGAAGTATAATAAGGGTTGAATATTGATGAATGATCTATGCTAAGTTCTTGCTAAGTGTTGTAATCATAGACCTGTGTCCTAGCTAAGGTTGCAGACACCTGAGACTTGCAAGCAACCCTGCCTCTACCTCGGGTGAGACTTCATCTACTTCGCAGGTGTCACCGAAAGGGTCGGTAGTTAGGGTTTTGTGGTGCATTGTTGTAGCATTGAACCCTGGTTATGCCCCTATGCCAAAAAGTGGTTCTGTTGCTGGGACTGAAACTGTGATTGCTAGGAACTAAGGGAGAATATTTGTTTTGCAAAGATTCGTCCTGATGCTGTGGAAGCTCTATGCATGGATCTGTGCCCTAGTGCACGGTATTTTACTTGATCTGAAAAGAGAAGGCCAGATCTGAAGAAAAGAAGCGATATATGAATGCTTTGTGCACTAATAAAGATAAAAGTGGAAGTTTCTGAATAAAAGAGGTAAGATCTGTAAGATCAATGCTCTGATAAAGGTAAGAATAATTAAAAGTTTTTAAATCTGAAATATTTTTGTTCTGTAGAAGTAAGATAAGTGAAAATTTTTGTTTCTAGAGCATGGATATAGGTATGTTTGATAGACTCTTTCCTATCTTGAAAACTAGGGCATTAATAGATGAAAGAAAGTTTGACATGAATATATCTGATAGATATGTTATACCTATGCATAGAAAGAATGTTTGGACTAACAAATGGATGCAAGATCCTAGAAAGATTTTTTTGCAGGCTAGCTCCCATGATCCTGGTGCGCAGTACAGAAGAAGTTAGGGATCATTTAAGAGAAAGAGAGGATTAACCCTATGTTACATTTGCAGAAGACCAGGACATATTGCTAAGGAATGCCTTGGTGGGAGATCTAGTTGTCTCTATTGAAAATCCTTGGACCATGAAGTATTGGATTGCCCTAGAATGATTTCTAAGCTCGAAAGAATGAATATGAATGAAGAAAACAATAAAATAGCAGATCCCCAAAGAGAATCAGAAAATATATTACTACAGATGAAAGACACCTTGAATGACCACCGACATGTCATATTATCAGAGGTCTTTAATGAAAAAGAATGCATCAACGTAAGAATAGGAGACTTCGACATTAACTGTGTTCTGGATGAGGAAACATAGGTGAATGTTATGCCAAAGAGAACTTGGGAAGCTATAGGAAGGCCTTATATGATCCCTTCATTAGGAGGAATATGACTATTCAGAGGAAAATTGGTAAACCTATGTGGAAGGCTCACTCAGATATCTATGAATGTCAATGGAACTTCGACAGAGGAAGATTTTGATATTATCAAATTTATTGAGGACAACGCTCTGTTTACTATGTTACTTGTAAAACCTTGGATTGAAAGAGATAAAGACAAGAAGAAGGAAGAATAAAAGGTTTTAGAACAGCAGAGACAAGAGTTAAAATATTTCATGACCAAAAGGATCACACAGTTGATTAAGGAACAAGAGAACAAATCAAAGTTATTTGACACTAGAAGCCCGGATGCCAAATTTGCAAAAGCATTAGGGGACTCACAGAATATTGGAGTATCTATATCAGATATAGATGAAGTAGTACCCCTGAGTCTTGGGAGAGAACCTCAGCAACACGAAGTGACTATGCCCAAGGAAAATAAGAATCAGAATGGGAAAACAACTACCGAGACAAAGCTCACAGGGAAGAAGGCTAGGAAGCTAAGTAAAAAGAGAGCTAAGATTGACAAGATATAGAGGGTTCTAGAGGCAACCTCTCAGAAAGAAACTTTGAAAAATTGGAGCATCATCGGGATATCAGAACAACGACATGGGTCACTTCGTCATGGCGAAGAAATATAGACGTTGGAGGCCAATATATCCGTTCGACTGCCATTCTGAATGGATCGAAAAGAATTGATGGCTCACCACTAGACCGTTAGATCGTGCCATAATAGACAGAACAAGAGTTAATGAATCCCCATATCCATTACAAATGATCCATTATAGAGTTACTTACTTATTCCATCACGACATGCATGGAAGACACTTTTGCTACTTGTGAATTTGAGTCTGCAAACTACATGAATTGTGAACATTGATTACTCCACTCTTACTCGCTACCCTATTACAGTACCTACATTATTTTGAGAACCTAATATATTGATCCTGAGCGTATATTTCCGATGAATTTAGCGCAGCTAAAGAATCTATAAGAGAGGTACTCGCTAGCCTCAAAGCCAAAAGAGTCATGTCGGAGAGAGGATTGTCTATAGGTTTACATGCATCATCGATGAGAGAAGTACAAGCCTCCCCATCGACTGCTCGAGTAGGAACATCCCAAGCTGGTGCAGAAAGAAGAACCAAACATAAAGAGGATATGGCCAATGTGAAGTTGGTTCCATCCATTCTACCTACTTACATATGACCTCTAAGCGGTGCAATCAACAAAGACAGTGTGCCTAGAGACTTTGAGTACACTCTAGTCACTGCGTACCTGTCGAAAGGGGTACGCATAGTCCACATAGATCATGAAAATATCACATCATTGAATTTTAGTGACTTCAACCTGGGGGATCATAAATCTTACAACATGATTTACCCATACAAGTACCTAACCAGAACCAAGGGAAAGAATTCAAAGATCGTCCCTTAGCCATGGGTGATGAACCTCGCATAGTCCACTCTTCTCAACGTTAATAAGATACCGCACTTCGGCATACACCAGGAGGTGAATGCTTGCATGAAGCTGCAGCTGGTGAGTTACCATGGAGGATACTTATGGTTAAATCGTCGCATAATAGTTGATCCAGCACTGATCAATTGGATCATCGAGCTTAGCATGCAGGGCCATGATCACCATAATTATTATCCTGGAAATACCCCGTATCGTGCTCTTACTTAGAAGATGAAATAATCTTATGGTGATGTTAATAAAGGTGCATGAGGCTACAAGGTATCTTCTATTGAAAGTGGCGCAGTGCGCCTCACCTGTCAACTGATCGTAGGGAGGTTGGTACGCAAGAATCGACCCACGTAAGTATCCGGCTTTGTATTCGACCTTGCAGGGAAGTGCGCAAAGGGAATACAGATGAAATGGGCAAAGTACCTGGTGAATCAACTAGAGATTGACTGTAGAGAAGCCCAAGATCAGGGGCATGAATTCAATTTTAGTTGGCTCTTGATACTTATAGCTTTCATTGCATGGGAGTTGCCGGAAGGTGCAACCTTCCTAGACGTCGACCCCTTTGAACCACTGGCTATGAAGTTTAGTACACTATGGTACTCGAATTATATTAACAAGCAGTGGAAATCCAATGTTGTCTTCCATACCTACTACACCCAGTTGAAGCTCGCCATCCAGTCTGAGCCTCGCATGACCCTGAATACTTTACATAGGTTTCTAACTTTGATGAAGTTTAGCACGGACCGCCATTTCATATATATTATAACACATGTTGATGATCACAAGGAACAACTTCAGTCTTATAATAAGCTGACAGAAGAAGACCTGGAGGAGATCACCAAGGAATGGTCGGTGGACATCCTTATTTCAGCAGACCACACAAAAATGTCCGACATCGACAACCTAGAGGCTGCACAGGATACACCTAGGCCTAATAAGACAAAGAAAACAAATAAGATGAAGAAGGTTGAGGAAGTCTAGGATATAGATAGCCTATCTGTGAGGACAGATTCCATTACACCAGTTCAAGGAGGTGATGGCGAAGACTTAGAAGAAGTTGAACAAAGACCAGAAGATGAAGTAGAAATCATAAATAAGAGGAAGGCTTTACCTTCGAAACCTTCCTCCCAGAAGAAATCGAAAGCACCCGTAACTAAGTTGCAGACCACGCTCACTCTAGATGACTTCAATTTCCTCATCGCAGCTATGAATGAAGCTATAGAAGAGATATCAGAAAAGAAGGAAGCTAAGAAAGAGACAATGTACAACAGAATTGAGATCGAGCTCCAAGGCATGCAAAAGGCACTTCAGTCTAGCCACACAGTCTCCATTGCACACCTACCAGAAGGAACAACATAAGAGGGAGATGAACTAGTTCAACTATGCAAGATTGCTGACACAGTTGAAGTATGCCTTCGGAAAGCATAGGTAGAAATAGCGTAGGCCACCCAAGCCTTAAATCAAGCACATGAAGAAATCATCGAACAACACTAAGATGGGAACCAAGAGAAGGAAACTCTCTAAGAAAAATTTGAAGAAGACAGAGCGAAGATCCAAAAAGAGAAAGAGCAGTTGTTCACAAAGCAGATCAGGATTGAAAAAGTAGTCAATAAATCATTTCTCTTTGTGACCGGATTAGATCAGAAGGTAGAAGAACCCATAGAATTCCAAGTGATGAATCTTGTTGAAGTTATTTAGCAACTTCAACAAAGAGTCATGGAATTAGATCTTTAGACCATACCAAGTACCCCGCAAGAAGTGCACAACCAGTGAGAAATGATTTCCCAAAGCACAGTAGAAAGGATTAAAGAACTCACTGAGGAATGAAAATAGTTAAGTAGAAGAAGTGCGCAAATATATTGGAACCTAACCGAGAATCAAAATTTTCTTAAACTGGAGTCGTAGCTCCAGGAGGTGAAGAATGAATCTGAAAAGCTACAGGCGCAGTTGAAGGCCCTATCACCTGTAGAGAGAATGAATCAGTCTCATGAGTAGTGCAGCGCACAACAATAGATCCATATGATCCAAAGAAAGGTAATGGAAGTAACTCAACAACTTCAACATGTGTAGGATAAGGCATGTCAGCTATTTACAGATATTGAGAGCCAAGGAACAAAGATGGAGCAGGTTGTCATCTCAGCATAGAAATTCCTAGAAGAGCCGATGAATGACGCACTCATCTAGGAGTTCGTCGAGCAAGAGGTTGTGGCACAGTAGCAGGTCGAAGCAGCTCGAGCCAAGCTCGAGGCATTCGAGGTGGAATTTCTCAGAACAGAGTGACTCGGGACAAGTTACAGGTGAGTGTTGGGGGCTTGTTGGCCCTTAACCAAGTTTTGAGGAATACTTGGTCATATTTGACCATTTTTGGGAATTCGACAACCTATCAAAGGAGGCGCATGAGACGAAGCAGATATCACGGGATCTTGGACCACTTTGGGTCCTTTTTGGGTTTTTTGGAATATCTAATGGGAAAGAGATGTTGGCCCATGGGTTTACCCACTCTTAGGCCCACTTTTGTAATGTACAAATAGATATCTAGGCGATGTAAGTAAGGAGGAGAAGATTGACCAAGGGCTTAGTGATATAATTGAGCTATGTGATTGACTTGCAAATCTGAGTGCAAGTGTTGTAAGTGTTGAGTGCACTGATTGTAAGGAGGCTCTGTGCTAGATCTACTCGAGGAAGGAGTATCTGGCAAGGTGCGCACAGATCTCTTGTCCTATGCGGAGTAGGATTTTGATAGCTTTGTGCTGTAACCAGATTGATTGAAGCTAATAAAGAAGAAGAGTTGGTGGACGTAGCCCCAGGGTGGGGGTGAACCATGTAAATCTGTGTGTTATGCTCGATGCTTTGACTTGATCTGTTTACCTCTACTTTGGCTAAGTTATTTGATATATTTAGATAGATCTAGTTATGCTTTGTGCTTCATTAGATGTGTATGGATAGTATATCTGATATATATGAAGATTCTTAGTGTTGATTTACTGTATCTGATCTATTTTACTATTGTTAAGTGATAAATTACCTTAGATCTAAGTGAATGCTATGAATCTCTGTGCTATCTATGAAGTATAATAAGGGTTGAATATTGATTAATGATCTATGCTAAGTGCTTTCTAAGTGTTGTAATCAAAAACCTGTGTCCCAGCTAAGGTTGCAAACACCTGAGTCTTGCAACCACCCCTGCCTCTACCTCGGGTGAGACTTCATCTACTTCGCAGGTGTTGCCGAAAGGGTCGGTAGTTAGGGTTTTATTGGTGCGTTGTTGTAGAGTTGAACCCTGGGTCTACCCTTGTGCCAACAAACCTTGAAGGTAGATGTGTCCTATGATCAATAGGGTTCTATTGTGATCTATTCTCATCTGGTTTGGTCTCTATTTGAATGTGTGCTTGTCACATAGGTTACTTACAAAGTTTGCTTGAGTGCATTTGAGTGGATTGATTTTCTTTTCTTGGATAGGGTCTTTTTTTGTCTAATAATTTAATTAAGCTTGGGAGGATAACCCAACAGATATGAGAAGATCTAGTAGTGTTTTTCCTTGGTTATTTTCCTTGTCCTTTTATAACCATTGTTCATCACTAGATCTACCCTCCTAGGTGAGTGTTGGGTGAGATATTGCTAGTCACATTGGAGTGGGTTGATTCGGCCTCACTTCCAATTTCCTACAACCCATATTATTGTAGTGTCTTGCTGGTTTCCATTTTCATTGTCTACTCTTGCATAGATGAGTAATTATTTCCATTTTAATTGGAAAAATCACAAAAAGACAAAAAAAAAATTGTTGCATGCTAGATTTTCTTTTGAAGAACTAGTAAAGTGAATGCATTCGGAGCATTGTTTGGTTTTATATATGAAGTGATTGTTGGTTTCTTGGTGTATGTGAGGTTGTACTTTTATAATTTTKCAAAGAAAAAAAGGAAAAATTCTCTCTTCCTCCCATAGCTAGAGTTCATCAAAGTGAACGATTTGCATTGTCATATGTGCATTTCTTGGTTTGGTCAAGAGTCAAACAATCACTAAAGTTTCATCTTCTACCCTTGGACTTAAKAAAAAACCATAAAAATAAAGTGTAATGTAAAATCAACGAGACATTTTTATTTTTATAGTGAACAAACAATAGCTGGCTTAGGGCCTTGGAATATGATTGGAAAGTAAACTTTCCAAGGCCACAAAACTCAACGTAGGAGTCATTAAAGAGAGTTAAAATTCATTCTTGCAAACAATGCGTTAGGAGCCACCTCTAACACAGGAGTTAAGTATGAGGTTGCATTGGGGAAAGTAGGGATATTACCCATCTATGCTTGTTTTTGTGTATGTGATACTACTTCAATCGTTACATATACGAGGGTTCTATTGGTTACCAATTTCGGAGGTTCAAGCCTAATTACCCAGTCCTTATGTGCGGTTGGACTTACGGCTATTCGTTCGACCATTTATTGTTAGGTGGTAGCCTTAGTTACCTTTCTCAGGGAGCCACATAGGTGATTGTAGATGGGACGTGCCTGCAGTACCTAGGGAAGACATTTGTTCACGGTCTCAATTCCCTTGAAGGATTCCCACATTAATAAAGTGTACTTACACAATTCAAGGTTTTTTTGTGTAAGTCATCATAACTACTTAGGTCATCATAACTACTCCTCACACCTTCGCCAACCAATCTTGTGGGGACTTCATCTACCCCATAGGGTTGGTTTATGAAAGAGCCAATAAGCCCATTGGTTTTCTTGTTGTTAGCCTAGTTTTCATTAGGAGTGTGATCTTTGATTCCAAGTCTAGGTCAACCTTAGGTTGAAATGTGTTTGGATTTTAACATAGTATATTCATTGTGGTTGAACTACTGTGCCAATCTCGTTGGCTACGAGGACTTGATCCTATCATGGAGGTGCAACCACCTATAAAGTAGTGCAACATAAGTGAAAAGGAATTTGAAGGGTCTTATATTTATTTTGATGAGACCGGTTTGGTTGAAATGGAGGTGGTAGACAAATGTCCTCCACCAAATCTTAATCCACCTTTGATTGAACCCGACACCCCTATACTTGTTCAAGTAAGAGATATTTTTAGTGATCCCTTCTCTTTGTTTAGTGATCCTCCCACCATGTATGGATGAAGTGTTTCATCCAATGTGGTTCGTACTATAAGCCCATCCTCAAGTGGGTTTGGGGGAAATCCCCCCCCAGGGCATCCCCATGATGTCCACATTACCACCCCTTAGCTTTATTGGACCTACACAATCCATACCATTTTCTATTGGTCCCTCAATCTGCGGGACATTGGATATGTCATCCTTTCCATCTGTCAGTATACCTAGAATACCTATGCCCATCCCTTCTACATCAATAACCACTTATGGATTATTTTCTAGTGGGGGGGAAATCTTTGGTTTTAGCATGGGAAGTGGATATCCTTCCACATCCTCCAATCCTATGAGTGGCTCAACATCATCAAGTGTGGGTGTACCTTTTGGATGGAATATGTCTAGTGTTTTTGGGGTTGTCCCCAGTCAATATGGGGGCAACAGTACTTACAGAGGTTTTAACTTTCCATGGGGTAGCACACCTTTCCCTGGGGGCACAACCCTTAGGGGGAATTTTTCACCTTGGGGAGGTTTTCCTTTTGTTACCAAATCATGTCCTGGGGGTTTCTTCCATGGGACTAACTTCAGGAAAAAAAATCCTAGAGGGTCCACATTTACCCCTGGGGGAAACCTCCATGGGGGAATCTTTGGTTCTGGGAGCAATCATGCTCCTGGAGGTGCCACCATCCTAGTGGGAACTCACTCTTCAATAACTCCCCAACCCTCCAATAGAACCAACATAGAGGGACCACAAGGTCCATCTAGGACAAAAAAGACTTCACCTCCCTCCCAACATTCATTTTCACTGTTTCCTTTCCTCAAAATGTTATATTTATCATATTTGTCACAATTAACAAATGACCTTATTTACAATGACCCATCATGGTTGAAAATGCCTTCTAAGTTGTCATTAGCTATTCTGAAATTCGACAGAAATCTAGGAGAGGACCCCTCCACACACATCATGACATACCACTTATGGTGTTCATATAACTCGTTGATGGATGATAGTGTGAAGTTGTGTCTTTTTTAGAGATCCCTGATCGAAGTTGCCACTAAATGGTATATCAAATTAAAAGGTGGTTCCTTTAAAAACTTCAATGATTTGGCAATGGAATTTTTAATGAATTATCAATTGCCTATTTGGTATGAGATAGGAACTCATCTCTCGAATTCACTATTAGTGGCGATGATATTTTAGGATTATTAAGACTCAAATTCCAAATGAAGTCCTTATGTATTGGTTCACCAAGTCCCTCCTATCACCCATTTACAGAGATGTACTTATGGTCGGGGCGACCACTGAGGAGGAGGCCATTTGTTATGCCAAACAATTGGACTTGATCTATTCACAGTTGATTACATTTTATTACATTATTCCAAATTCTCTTAGTTTGTTAATTGATCAAAGGAAACCAAACCCAAGACCCCATGTCCATGTGTGGTCAGTTCTGTTTCGCATGCCTCTATGAACTAATTAGTTGATCAAATGGGTCAAATGTCCTTTAATTCACACTCATTATCTTCTAGTACTAGTTCTCAAACTGTTTCAATCCCTATTCAAACCTCCAAGGTCAATTCGATGAAGTCTATGCAACTGAATAATCCTCAACAACTTGGAGGAAAGAAAAAGAGGAACAAGAAAAAGAATCAAAAAAATGAGAAAGGGACTGCCTCTAACAAACACACTTAAGAGGGAGGCACTAATTAAAAGAGGAAGATTCGATTCCCCTACAAAATTTGTGGGTAAGAACACCCTAATCAACCTACTAAAGAAGAAGAAGATTTCTGCAAAATAATCTTTGTGCGTAGATCTGCTGCCCTAGTGCACAGTGTCCTGTTTGACCTGTGAAAGACTGCAAATCATGCTCTCGCTCAATGAATAAAAGACACATACGGAGATCTGGGAAAAGGCACGCGAGGTTACAAGGTAGCCTCCATTGAGAATGAAGCAGTGCGCTTTGGTTTCCAGCTGATCGTAGGAAAGTTAGTCCAAAAAAATAGACCTACAAAAGTGACCAAATTTGTAGTTGACCTCGCAGGGAAGTGCACAGAGGGACTACAAATGAACTGGGAAAAATACCTTATAAACCAGCTAGATCTTGACTGTAGACAAGTGTAGGACCAAGGGTATGAGTTCCACTTTAGTTGGTTGCGCATACTCATCGCTTTCATCACATGGGAACTGCCCACAAGAGCCACGTTTCTGGAGATCGAACCCTTCGAACCATTGGCCGTGAAGTTTTGTATGCTGTGGTACTCCAATGACATGAAAAGATAGTGGCAGTCCAATGCCGTCTTCCACGCTTACTACACTCAATTGAAGAATGTCCTTCAGTCTACACTTCTCATTACACCCAACACACTTCATAGGTTTAGACCTTTGATGAAATTTAGCTTAGATCGTCACTTCACCTACATCACAGCGCACACAGATGAGCACAAACAATAACTCCGGTCATATTATAAGCTGACACAAGATGACTTGGAGGCGATTACCAAGGAATGGTTGGCAGACCTCCTTGTTGCAGCAGACCTCGCAGAGATGTCCAACGTAGATAGCCCTGAAATATGTCGTATACACCAGGACCATGCAATACTAAGAAGGATGTGGAATTCCAAGATATCCATAACACATCCACGAAGACTGCTTCTCTCTCACCTGAGAAGGGAGGTAATGATGAAGAACTAGGGGGCACAAAAGTTGAACAGAGAAAAGGCAAGGTTACTCTGCCTAGGGACGAGGATGATCCCTCCAATAAAAGGAAGATTACCCCACCAAATGCATCATCTAGAAAGAAAACTAAGACCACCCGGAGCACGCTTAAAACTAACCTTACCCTGGATGATTTTGACTTCTTAATTTCTGCACTAAATGATGTTTCACTAGAGCTCATGGAAAAGAAAGAAGAAAAGCAGGAGGAGCTATTCCGCTGGATCACGAGCGAATTCAAAGAAATGCAGCAGGTACTCCAGTCCAGCCAAGAAGTTTCTATGGTTCCCTTAACAATGGAAATATCAGGAATAGGCAATGAGCCAACACAATTATGCCAGATCACTGAGAAAGTCGAATCTCACCTTCGATGAGCTCAATAAGACATAATGCAAGCCATCCAGGCTTTGGCGTAAGAACAAAGTGCACATGGAGAACAATGGAGGAAGGCAGAATAGGAGAAACTTTCCTTACAAGTGAAGTGGGAGGAGGAAAAAGCACACTTACAAAAGAGCAAGGACCAGTTGCTAGTAGAGAAACTTGAAGTACATGAGAGAGTTCACAAAGAACTGCATTCTCTGATGATCATAGAAGTGAAGATGGAAGATCATCTCCCACAGCAGGTGACCCAAATGGAAGAAGTAATCCAACAACTGCAACAACACATCACAGATCTGGAGCTCCATACCATGCCTGAGACACCCCAAGAGATAACAGATCTAAGAGAGGCCACTTCTCGAAGCGCAGTTAACCGATTAAAAACTTTGGCTTTGAAATGTAGGCATCTAAGCACTAGAACCCAGACTTATGAAACCCTCGCAGAGAATCCAAAATTGCAGACATTAGAGGCACAACTCCATGAAGCAAAGCAGCATGCAGATGTGCTACAAGCGCAGCTGAAGTCTGTGACCCCAGTCAAAAGAATGAAGAGGTTCACAGAAAAATGCACAACCCAACAACAAGTACACACATTGCAAAGTAAAGTAATGGAAGTCTCTCAAAGACTGCAACCACTCCAAGAGAAGGCATGCCAACTGTTCGCTGAACTTGAAAGCCAAGGAGATGAACTCGAATAGGGTGTCATCACTGTAGAACAATGCCTGGAAGGACCACTCAATGACACAGTAATCTAGGAATTTACCGAACAAGAGGTTGTCACACTACAGTAGGTCGAATTATCTCAAGCCAAGCTTGAGGCATTCGAAGCGGAATTGGTCAGACCTGAGTGACGCGGGACGAGTCACAAGTGAGTGTTGGGGGCTTCGTTAAGGTCCTAACCCTAACATAGGTAGATCAATGTATTCAGATGTAATAAAGGTCAATATTAATAAGGCCTTTCAATAAAATAGAATAAGGCAGATGTAAGAAGACCTAATAGAAGCTTCCGCTTCTAGAAGGATCTTCCTCTAGATGTTTCTCTTA